>JASCZW010004804.1:0-283273 GCA_034211315.2 Aedes japonicus
ACGGCTGGCAAGGACGTAAACTGATCTGGCCCTTTAAGAAGCAAGGAGTTGAGCGAGATACCATTTACTGTAAGGGACGAATGACCAATTGGTTAAAGTCCCTCCCAAAACAACACAACAACAACAACCATTTACTGTGGCTGCCGCGTCCCAAATTAGACGCATCTTTTCTGGTTTCTTTGGATTGACCACCGGCCCTAACGGCATATACCAAACCCTTTTCATGTCGGCTGCCTTTATCTCTTTTCCTCAACATTTGAGGGATGATCCATCATCCAGAAAAGCGAACGTTTTCACCTTCCCTTTAGGCCCGTACCGTGAAATCGAAATAAATCGGAAGAGCAGTGACTGATCCGGAAGTCGATAGGTGAGGTTTCCAGCCGATTTCTCATTTGCTGCAGGCAGTCCACGTGACGGTTGATTACTGCGGTTGGAATGAAGCAGATGATGATGCCTAAAGGTGCATCCGTTTACCCCGCACTGGCTGGCATTCCGGCAACTTCATCTACCGGGCGCATATAAGCAGCTACGGCAGAGCTCGTTGGTTTGAACTGTATTCCACCGATTGTCGACGGAGAGCACTTTGAAGCTGTCACAGTCCGATACCCGATGCCCACGGCCCTTAGAAACGCAGCATTGTTTCTCGTCATCCTTCGGTTTCTCCGGCTGGCTAACGGTACTTTTCCCCAAACCCCGTGTACTGAGTAACCTTGCTTGCTGACACCACTACATCCTTCATGAACTCCCCGAAAGTCTTAAAGTTCACCTCCGGGTACCGCTGCATGAAATGCGCCCACTCCATCTTTACTAGCTCCATCCAATAGACACGGATTTGACAAATGCGACCGCTGGCCCGCAGCTTCCAGATGATCGCACAGGCTCTGTTGCTTCAAACCGAATTCGATAAGCGTTTCGGGTCGCTCCCCTTTTGGCGCTAGAGTTGATCGCAGTTTATACAACAGCACGTAGTTCCGGACGTCCATAAAGAAGCTATGGAGTGTTAATCACTTGAGGCACAGACTCCGTCAGAAGAAGTCGGCTTCGAACCGCATTATATGCAGCACCCTTCGAACGGTGTTGCAATCTGCAGAGATTTTCTACACACTAGAATATCCACACGCAACGGTCGTATTTGCGAAAGCACTAATAAAAATTGGCCAATATGCGGGATTATCATTACCGGTAAACAGAGGAAGATCGCGTGACAGAACCTAACTGCGAGGGGGGCGGGCAAGGTTTGGGCGTTATTGATACCGGAATTGCAAAAGGTATATTTGATCTAAAGTCGTTAGCGTTCGGACGGCCATTAGAACTCACTTTCAAAGGAGTGGAAAGAGGAAACGTTGAGGTGGGATGACCTTGTAAAACGGGTCAGTCCCAGCCAATGGTGCCGAACTCTTATTGTTGGATACTGGACGAATTCCCATTGGGCTATTAAATTTTGATAATAATTACCGTTTGGCTGAGCAGAGTTGTTGACGTTTGTAGTGGAATGAGTTGGTAGCTTATCTTGTGGTAATACAGGGGGTGCAGGGGGAATAGGGTTAATAAAGACTCTTGTCGCATGGTTATGGACCTGCTGATTCGGAACCGTTTTGGGAATCCTGCCCGTATACCGCTGCTGCCTGCAGCCTCACACCTCTCCTTACTCAAATAATATTTTCTTGTGCCTTTGTGTCTGATCACTTGTGACGTCTAATTTCATGTTATTTACGAATGGTTTTAATATTATCTTCAACTTACGTTCTGTGATATTAGGTTTAAACACAAATTAAAGAACACGTTAGGTAGGTAACACACATAATACTATTTTCTATTAGAGAATATAATTTTTCAACTCGTAAACTTGCTGTTGCTTCATGATTGTTGACAGAATGATGGCATCCGATCCGTCATCGGCCAAGTTCTATTTCTGACGTTTCAGCCGTTGCAACACCGTCTGACACGACGGGTTTATTCAGCTGCATTTACATCGTTAACAGTGCTGGCAGCAACACCAGTCGTAAGTTTCCACCTGGTGTTTTGGTTTAGAAAAATATAAGGTATAAGTATTATGTTTAAGGCTTAAAAATAAAGGAAAATTTGTGTCACGGATTTATTTTTGTAGTTATTTTTAGCTCCTCCTGAAAACTGTCTATTATTTATAATGTAAACGTTATCAAGGAATCTTCACCAGCCTACCTTACCGACGTCGGCATCTAGAATACTATGACATTCTTCATGGTTTACTCCTCCAATTCAATAGAAAAAAAATGAAGAAAACCTCCATTCTCAACGTTCGCCCTTGCAACCATAATGAAACTAATTAATTGAACATTACCCGACCAATATGCAGGCACCCACTAATTGGTGGCCTATCGAGTAGTTGGTAGGTATTACCTTACCGTGACTCCACGTCCTTTCCTTCTTCGTTCCACCGGAATAATGCGAACAGCAGCTGCTGTGGCCAAACGAAAGCCAGCTTTACTTGCATAATTGAACGGAGTTTTTTTTTCAATCGTTGTACGACACTGACAACAGCAACAACCAGTGCTTGTTAATTTGTAGCCGTTTAGCGAAAAAAACAGCAATAGCAGACACAACAAACCCGTGATTGGAACGACGTGATTTCTAGCTTCAGCCCGTAGTTTTCCGAAGAGAGGGAAAAATTAAACTTCACGGTCGGCCCTCTGCGGAATTGAGAAGGGTGATTGAATGTCGAACTAGTGAAACCGGTAGGTATCGGATCGCACATTGTCAGCCTCCATTGACGGGGTGAAAAAGAGTCGGAAATGGAGTGGTAGGGTGACCATTATTAAAAATATGATTCAGAATTCTTCACTGATAAGTTTTCTTAATATATCTAGCAACTGTTTTCAATAACAATGAGAGATTCTCTCCTGCCTCGCTTAGTAAAAAAATCTTTTCCATCTGAAGAAACACGACCATAACACACTTTGAGAGGGAAAAACAAATACAATGATTTTAGTACTGAAAAGCGTATTGTAAGGTCTTAGTAACAATGAATAGGAAGCTACCGATTTATGTTTGGATAACCGGTTTAGAAGTACACCTTGCATTTTGGTATTAAGAAGATAATCTTTCAAATACAATCTGTTTTAGACACTTGACGTGGCTGGGTAGCTCAGTGGTTACCCATTTTGCTTACTGAGCAGATGGTCGGAAGTTCAATCCCAGGCCCGTACCCTTCCTTACCATATGTCACTTGCCTTTTTCTATCATCACTAGATTTAAAATATTAAAAAGCAGTCTACTGCGCTTTCATTGATCACATCACTTACCACAGTGAATCCATGATCTAAAAATAACCTTCCTCACTAACACAAAACTGTCCTTCCCTTGACAATTGTGGAGACGCAGAGGTAAACACGGTCTCTAATCAACGATTGTCCAACTAATCATCCTTCCCCCCTCCCCGAAGACCGTGAGGACGTGGCCGGCGCCGGTACTGATTTGTATAAATAGAAAGAACTAGTGAGCTTGTACATTGAAGTTGTAAAACTACTCCCAAGCTCCATCTATGTGGTTCTCTGTGCAATTACCCAAGTTTTGATCAATAACGGAATAGTAACTACAAAACGCCCGACACTTTTAATCACAAGGGAACGTTCATTAATTACGTCACGCAAAAATTGACTTTTTACAAAACCCCCCTCCCCCCCTTGTCACGTTTTTTGTATGGACCTTCAAATTTTTTTGTATGGATCGTCACGTTTTCCAAAACCCCCCCTCCCCCCTTACAGCGTGACATAATTAATGAACGTTCCCCAACACAAATACAATCTGTTTTAGACACCGCCAGGACTCGCCCAACCTTTCTTTTTGAGGCGGTCACACAGACACTTCAATCACCATATATCAAAATATGGTCATCATAGAGCATTGGTGTGTTTAGCAAAAATGTGTATTTTAATAACTCCTACAATTTCTTCAAACATATAGAAATCGTCAAATTTGTACAAAGTACTTCTAAGTAATTATCTAAAAAAACAGTTTTGAGGTAGTGCTGGAAGAAAACCATTTGTATCTCTATAACGTTAAGCTCTAGAAACTTAGTGTATTCAGCAACTTTTCTAGAACCTTGTGTATTCAGCAACTGCTCTACAACTTTGTCGAAGACAACAACCCGGTATCTCATAGCTGGAAAAAGTTAGAATTTGAAAGTGTAGTTAAGCCCTTATGAGATATTGGGCAAAAGATGCGGAATAATATTTTGAGCAACTTTTCTTAAGACCTAGTCGATAAAATGACGACAAAGAGGGTGAAAATGTTTTTGACCGTATTTTTTCAGAAATATGCCACTGTGCATTGTAGCGTGGGCCTTGCTCTTCATACAGTTTCTACTTAATGGAAAGATCATGCCATGTTGCCGTTCTCCAACATACTTGAGTTACAACTGTAACAGCAACTACTCCTGGGTCCTCCATTAGCTCAGTCAGTAAAGGCACAGCTACAAACGCAACACTTTGCTGGAGTTGGCTGGTCTCGATTCCCGGTCTGGTCTAGGAATTTTTCGTTTCTTTGGAAGTCGGTTATTTCATTTCTCGTCATTGTGCCTTTCTGGATGGATACAAGTCCACTGCTCATATTTTTTTTTGAATATTTCGTGAAAATGCATCTGCCAACAATACAAGCGTCATGTCAGCAACAGTTTTTAGCAGATGAATGACCTTCCTTTTACAATAATAATCGTCCTAGTAATACGCTAAGTTTTAATTTATTTAGTTTTTTTTAAAAGAGTTTTTTTTTTAAATAAGCTTAGCGCATCGTATAAATGTGTTTAAAAAGTATTAATTCATCCCTGCTTTTCTTATATGTTGATCCGAACAGGCGGTCTTCCAATGACCGCTTATTTTTCATCCACTTCTCTCCTTGTGCTTCTCTTCTTCAATCTCTCTTCATCTTCTTCTCTTCTTCCACTTCTCTACTTCCGCATCTCTTCTTTCGCTTCAATTATTCCGGTTCTTTTATTTTGTCTCTCTTTTTCCACTTCTCTTCTTCAGTCTCTTTTTTTGCACTTATTTTCGTCCGCTTACTTTCTTTCCGCTTCGCATTTTCCGCTTCTCTCTTCCCGCTTCTTCTTTTTCCTTTCTCCTCATCCGTGTCCCTCTATCACTTTTCTCTTTACATATCTATTGTTCCACTTTTCTTCTTCCGTTTTTTTCCCGCTTCTCTTCTTCGACTTCTTTTTTTCCGCTTCTCTTCTGTTTCCATCTTTTGATTTTCTCCTTCCGTTTCTTTTTTCCCGCTTCTCTTCCTCAGGTTTTCTTTTTCGTTTCACTTCTGTTATTTTTCTTCCACTTCGCTTCTTCCGCTTTTTTCCTTGCGTTCCTATTCCAGCGCATTTCTTTTTCCACTTCTCATCTTCAGTCTCTCTTTCCTCGCTTCTTTTCTTCCGCTCCCTTTCTTCTGCGTCTCTTTTTCCTCTTCTTCCCTTCCATTTCTCCTGTTCCGTTTCCCTCTACCACTTATTTCCATCCGTTTCTGTTTTTCAGTATTTTTTCTTCCGCTTCTTTTTTTCCGCTTCTCTTCTTCTGCTTCTGCTTTTCCGCATCTTCTCTTTTGCTTCTTTTCTTCAGTTTCTCATCTTCCATTTCCATGTTCCGCTTCTCTCCTTCCGTTTTTGTTCTTTTGCTTTTCTTCTCCCGTTTTTTTCCATTCCACTTCTTTCTCTACTTCTTCTTTTCTGCTTTCGCTTCTATCCTTGCGCTTTTATTCCACCGCATCTCTTCTTCCACTGATATTTTTCAGCTTCTTTTCTTCCTCTTCTCTTCTTCCGCTTCTTTTCTCCTTTTCTCCTGACATATGTTTCTTAACCTATAACATTTCGTTTGCTCTCTTTCATCTTCACTGTCCTTTCATGTTTTTCCCAACTTTCTAATGTTTGCTGTTTTTTCTCGTCAATCATCATTCTTTCAGTTCTGTTTACGCATAACATCCTTTAGCCCCGTTTTCATTTGCTTCTTAACATAATTCCAGTTTTGTGTTCTGCTTCACTTTTACTGGATCTTCCAAGTCTTCTTTTCTTTTTCCAGTTCATCGTTTGTTTAATAAGCTACTGTTTCTTTATCCTTTTCATGTGTTACTTTTTGCTGCCCTTCATCTGTATTCGCTAAGTAATCTTCTGTTCACTGTCGCTTCTTTCATTCATTCTTCTTCTTCTCTACCCAACAAACATCGGTGCTGAATAAGAGCTTGTTCAAACAAATTTGGAGAAGCTATTCAGCTATTCTAGAAGAAACAGCTGAATAGCTTCTCCAAATTTGCTTGAACAAGCTCTCATTCAACACCGATGTTTGTTGGGTATGCCGTATTTTCAATCTCACTTCTTCAACGTTCTCAATTACATTGCATCTCCTTCAGTCACATTTTTTCTTCAAGATCTTTTTTCATCGCGAATCACTGAATTTCATCATCAGCTTTTTTTATTTTTCGCACTCATCTTCGTCACTGTCGTCACTTTCATTTCTTCAGCTTAATTGGGATTTTTCCTACCTCTCCACTTTTTCAACCGCTTCTGCGTCATCGTCTATTTCACATTCGACATTTTCTGTTACGTCTTCTTCTCATCCGCTCTTGACATACTACTGAAAATTTGTTCTACATCAATTCTTATATATGAACATGAAAAAAAAAAAAAAGTTCAAAGCCTTATTAGACCTAGAACATCCTGAATATGAAGAAGTTCAGGGAAGAAAAAATAAATGCCTTATCAATACTATTAAAGTATTGTTTTTGGAATATGGTGCATATGCATACGTATTATGAATGTTTTGGTGATAAACGTTAACTATTTTTATTCTTCTGCGATGTGCCAGGTTATCCGAAAATCCACTTGAGTTCAGATCTTCAGATCCACAGTTGTAAGAGTAGTTTTTAGGGCTATATAAGATAATGATATGTATTTGAATACATATTAAATTGAATTTTGGAAGGTCAACAGTCATTATTGATAATTTTGTGAATATTTATATGAGTCATCAAAACTGCCCTTAAGTTTAGAAATTAAGGTCTACAGTAGCAACTTAACGCCAAGTATTCAACCATATTCAGTGAATATTTTAAAACGTAAAAAAACTACGAGATTTACTGGGTCGATCGGGTTAATCCAAACTATCCTTGAGTACAGAAAATTAAATCTACAGTTTTACTAGTAGCTTTTTGGGGTATATAAGGTAACTATTTGTATTCAAACATATTCAATGAATCTTTAGAAAGGTCAGGAGTCAATATTTTATAATTTTCAGATCCTATGGTCATTCAAACTGTCTTGGCGTTCAGAACTTCAGATCTACAGTTGTAACAGTAATTTTTAGGCAACACCACGCGACTATTTCGCCTTACAAGAGGATATTAACACATAGGTATCTGGTGTAGCGACAATGGCATGCGTGTTAATAACGATAAATGCAAAGTTATGTCCTTCACTCGCTCCAATCACCAGAACAATCTGCGACCTGGGAGTTACCATCGATGCCAAGCTACAGTTCAATCAGCATGTGGGAATCACGACTGCTAAAGCCTTCTCGGTGTTAGGAGCTAATCCAGGCGCGCCTCTGGAAGTTCAGCGACATCTTTGCTTTAAAGTCACTCTATTGCCGTTTGGTACGAAGCATCCTCGAGTATGCGGCCCCGTTTGAGTCCCCTTATTATGTGGCACCCATCGTTTCCATTGAACAGGTACAGAAGAGAAGTTCGTTCGCTTCCGTGGAATGACCTGATACAATCTCCCTCCATACTCGGACCGTTGCAAACTAATAAGTTTGGAACTATTGACTGTCAGGCGTGTTAAAAATGCAGCGTCTGCGGGTTTTGACATCCTAATTGGCGTTATTGACTGCCCCGCGCTCGCTTGAGCAGCTTTCACTGAACGTTCCTCTTCGTCGACTTCGAAATTATCCGATGCTTGCTGTTCCTTATCACCGCACTAACTATGGGTATAATAATCCATTAGATTCGTGCCTTCCGCACTTACAATTGTGTATGTGACGAATTCGACTTTGAATATATCCAAAAATGTTTTTAAAAATCGAATAAGTAGAAATGTTTGGACTTAGTTATTGTTATTGTTAAGTTTTTGAAAATTAGTATTAAGTAGTTTAGTCTGTACGGTTGTTTTTATCGAAGACGGTGATAATAAATAAATAAATATAGAAATATATTTAATTTATATTCTTAAAGATCAACAAACGTTATACAGCATGTTCTGGGTCATCCAAACTATTCTTGAGATCAGAATGTTGGGCCTATAGTTGCAAGAAACGCTTTCTGGGCTATGCAAAGCTACGCTGTGTATTGAAACTTATTCATTGGATATCTTGGAAGACCAATATCTATCATGACGCAATCTGCTAGGTTATCGAAACTATCCTGGAACCAAACAAAGTAACAACATTTATTTGACCAACTTAAGTGAGTCTTCTGGAAGGTATACAGATATAATGAGATATCTTGGAATGTTCTAGCTCACGAAGACTGCCTTGGGTTCAGAAATAGTAATCTATGAAAGGTGAAGATATGCATCCAAACACATTCAGTGAATCTTTTGTAAGGTCACCAGCCATTATCAATTATCTTGAGATGTTCAGATTCATAAAAAACTGACTTGAGCTCAGAAATTATGATTTACAGTAGTAGCCGTAGCCTCTTGGACTATACGAAACTACGATAACTATTTAAACATATTCAAATCTTATTATGAACCGTCCACCGACATCATGGCGTTATCTTGTTAGTTTTAGGTCACACAAAACATAGGGTCTACAATTATAACATGTTCGTGCAGGAGGACAGCATGGAAACAGATGTGTTCAGAGGTTTTAGGCGACGAATTTTTATATCCAGCAGGCTTAGCAGCGATGCACAATCAATGTTGCCTTGAAGAATATCCCCTATGAACTTTTCCTTTGCCATGTTGCGCCTCGATTCGAGTGGTTCCAGATGAATGAGATTACAGCGGTAACTTGGCAAATTGATTTGATCCCTCCATCTGAAGTGACGATGGGCGAATCGGATGAATTTACATTGAATGGCTTATATGCGTTGAGTTTCGTTCCGATAATATGGGGACCATACGACGGACGAGTATTCAGGAGATAGGGCGTACAATTGTGCAGTACGTAGCCATCAGGCAGTAAACATCCTTGAAGTTTTTGGTAAAGCAGAACCAGAAGCCCACCTGCGACGAAGCTTTTGACACAACGTGGTGAAAGGAAATTACCGAACACTTGGACACTTTCAGTGACATTCGGTTGATATAACACCATTCAGCTAAGGTTTCCAATTGTTGTTGCAAAAAAGATGCGTCCTCTGGAATCTTGATCGTGTAAAAAAGCTTCAAATCGTTGACATAAAATCTGTATCCACATTATTCCGGACACCTTCAAATTATTGTAACTTTTTAAATATTGCACGTAGGAATTTCACTGTGGTATAGCTGAGAGTCTATGATGAAAAAGACTATGATTGATGTTTACATTTCATGTTTAGTATTCAAGATGGCGACGAAAGAAAAACAAGTGCGCGTGCGAATTTTGTACGGGCGTACGGCAAATCCTGACTAGTCAATACGGGACCTTTCAAAAACATTGGTTTTGCCTAAATCCACTGTTCACGATGTGCTCAAATCATTTTCGGAACGTTTGACGGTGGAGAAGAAACCGAGAAGTGACAAAAACATTGGACGCGCTGATCCTGCCATGGACCGAAAGGTGAAAAAGATACTAACCCAAATCTGTCCATTCGAACGATGGCTCGTGAAATAGGGATGTCGCCTGGTTTTGTCCAAATATCAAAACAACGTTGAGGACTTAAGTCGTATAATACCTCCCATTGCCTGATATTTAAATCTCTTGTCTTCATTTGGCAGTGTGTGCTAGCTCAAATCTAGCTCCACTTGACACTCACATTTTTTAGTCTGCTTCTCCCTCCCAGTAAAAAACCACCCTAATTGGTTGAAGCCGTGCGTTAATCGCAAGCGTTTATTTAAGAACAGTTAAATACTATGGTAAACATAACCTAGCTGCTGACATCTCTTTCAAAATGAACCGAATGACAGCTGTCAAGCGATGGTTTCCCAAAAAAACAACTGTCAACCCTATTCGAAAACCACGCGACGAGCAAGTGGCCTAGCCGTAACGACCTGCCTGCAGAACTCGCCAATGCCACCGTTTAAAAAAACCGACAGCGAAGCATAAATTGAATCAGCGTTCGAAAATTTCGACATACCATCATCGATTGGTGGCAAAACAGGCATCCCCGTATCCCTTTGCCGTCCTCCCTTCAACCACACAAGCCAAAAAAAGGCAGTCAAAATATTTACTCAAGTGCTCTACTCACCACACCTCCGACTGGCACCGTGGCCACCACTGGCCATTCCGATTCCCGGATTGATGGTTTCGATGTTCGGTTGGTGGTGATCCACTTCGGGGACAGGAAATCGAATACCCATGCGATCGATCAACGGTGATGGTCACGGAGCGAGCGACGATGACGATGACGAGACGACCGACGGCCGACGCCAAGGTTGGGCAGATTTCCGATATCGATAGCCTATGCGTGGTATAGGTAATGGGGCGGAGAAAAAAAAAGGATTTGACCGTGTCTCATCGCTGTGGCCACGCGAGTGGTGGGAATGTTGGCAGGCGATTGACTACTGCTCTTCGCAGACTAACAGGAGAATCGATAAATTTTTAATCTCTTTAATGGAAGTCAGTTTGAACGATCCGGGGGTTTTTCTTTCTCACTGCGCCTTGTTTTCCGATTGACAAGGGTGTAACGGTAGTGATGATGATGATGATGATGATGATGATGGCGACGAGGCCGATGCGATGGGCTTTTAAGGTCCATTGATGGTTCGTTCCACTCGATTGACAGGTTAAAGGTGGAATCAGGTTCATTTGATTGAATTGACTCTGGTTTGGTGGGTGACTTGATACTTTCTCTTTTTCAACGAGGGTTTTTTTTTTTGTAACGAGAACTGTGATAAATAGGACTTGATGACTGGTTAAAATTGCTTCGCATGATTATCCGTATGGGAAAAGAAAACCCAAACAAGCAAATTGCTGTTACAGGAAACTGCTGGCAACTTCCAAACTTCTTTCAATTGCCGATCGATTTCCCACATGGGTAAAAGGAATTACAACACTCAATTCACTCCCCCAAACGGGCAAACATCGAAGTAGGAAAAGTTGGAAAAAGTCCGCTCAGACAGTCGAAGTCAGGAAATCCTTCCTCACCCCGTCCATCCAATGTCGGAAGAATCTATGATATACGACACTCCGGAAAGAAGTGAAACATTGCTACAATCTACCATCAGACAGTGCACAGAATGTTCACTTCACACACCCCGCTTCCCCTCTGAGCACATTCGCTTCCGGTTTGAGACTTACACAAGTGGAGTCCCAGCATCCAAACGTAAAAGAATGAACAAATGACCTCCATTGGCGGAGCTAGAAAATTAATCTGGAGGGGGCCTGGAGGGGGCTTGCGCGAAGGAATTTTTTTCGTTTATAAGAATATTGAAAAGAAAGATGAAGGTGGCGTAATTGTTGGGGACATGTTATTTTAATTGATAAATTAAGACAGGTTTAATCGAATAATTAGGTTTATTCTGCGACTCGGTGAGTCGAGATGCCTTCAGAGAATCGAGTGGGGGAATATATACCTCGTATAATTCCGTCTAGATCAAGAATGGACTTACACAAGGTTACTGTAGTCACCTTACTCGATTCTCTTGAGGCGTCTCAACTCATCCGAGGCGGAGAATAGTCCTGAATATATATAGAGTCAAATTTCAGCTAAAAATCTTAAAACTTCAAAGAACAACTTTGGGTCAATGAACATTTTTAATTTATATCAAAATTTAGATTGGTTTGGATAACGCGTTTTAAATCTTCAAAATTATGTCGGTGGATACTGATTCCTTCACAACTTCGTTACCAATACTTTAATTTGCCAGATTTGAAAATTGGTTCTGCGTCATGGTACTTCTCAGTCATGTTTTTATACGTCTCATAGCTGAGAATTTAAGCGAAAAGTTAAGAAGAAAAATTAAGCGTTTTGATTTGCAGCTATTAGCTTAAAGTTGCTCCTTGTAGAAAAATCTTAATATACATGAAGAATCGTGTCCCCTAATAAACCGTGCTCAAGGGTTTCATTTTTTTAAATAACTATCAAAATGAACTAAAAAGTAACGGAAAAACCTGAAACCAGCTCCACGACTACGTTTTCTTGAAAACAAATATATGAAGTATTAGGATATACCTACCTATCTCTTAGTTTTTCATATTTACTCTTGTCCATTTGTTTAGATTGTACGGAGCTCTGTAAATCAATTGTTACATAAAATTAACATGCAATCACTTCTTAACTTAGCGATTTTACTTCTCTAATTAAACTGAATAAAAAAACAGTAATTTCCAAATTCAGAGATTTTTTCAGTTTCCACAATGTGGATATTTTTCAACCATTCAATGGAATTCGATTTAAGTTTCTTATTAAATCAATTTTTAATACATTAATTGTTATGTTATGCATTCTCCGTGCGAGGAGTAACGATTATGATGTAGAAGGAGATGTTCGCTCATCACCATGAGGCACCAAGAGTGAACAACAATGTTTTTGGCTAGAATGAAAGATGTGAAGAGAAAGTGTTGAAAGTTCCGTCAGAGTGCGGTAGGTAGGAAAATTAACAGATGTTTTTGAAAATTGAGCGAAAGGGCATGTATCCAATGGTACTGGAACCATGGACGTCAATCTTTGCCTAACATCCCACTGCGGGGTAGGTTGTAGCGACGGAACAAGTCCGCCACTTCAACAGGCAAAAATTGACGCATGACAGGCAAAATTGACTTGTTCCGTCGCTACAACCTACCCCGCAGTGGGATGTTAGGCAAAGATTGACGTCCATGGTTCGAGTACCATTGGATACATGCCCTTTCGCTCAATTTTCAAAAACATCTGTTAATTTTCCTACCTGCCGCACTCTGACGGAACATTCAACACTTTCTCTTCACATCTTTCATTCTAGCCAAAAAAATTGTTGTTCACTTTTGGTGCCTCATGGTGATGAGCGAACATCTCCTTCTACATCAATTTTTTAATGTTCTGTGCGCAAATCATCAACCAAGGTTGTTTTAAAGTAAAATTCTTTAAAAACACAATGGAAATTTATAAGTTATATCAAGGAAAATTTCTAAAGAGAGTTCAAAAAATTTGCAGGAGAGTTCCGATGATTATTTTTTCAAAAACTTACTGAGAACTTCACGGCAGTTCGAAAGAAACATCCATGGGTAATTTTAGGTTAAACTTAAGATTTTGATTGACATTGATAGTATTACAGGGTATCGAAATTCAATGGAATTTATTCGAAAGTTTTTGAAATTTATTCGAAAGTTTTAGGCGAAAATAACAAATGCACCGTTTTGAATTTCTAAATTTTCAAGTACGGTCTTCAAAATGTAATCAGATTTGCCGTGTTAAAAGGTTTGGCAAAAATTCAGTTTTTAAATAATTTAAAATTGAAAAGTTCTACATGCATGAATTCTTCGGCAAAATAGTTCATTCTTATGAAATAAACTATTTTGTAAAAGAAAATAATATTTTTTTTTAAATTTTCTGAGATGGTGGATCTGTCGTAATTTAAACGTTTATAAATTCAACACAATTTGAAATACAGGTTACTTCTATTGTCTAGATATAGTCAAAATTTCAGCTCAATCTATCCGTTGAGTGCTGACATAGAGAATGTCAAATTTGACTACTTTATATGAAAAACTGTAGATTTATTTAATATTTTTGCCACTACTGTATACAAGAAACTATTCAGCCAAAAATAGAACCTTTTGATTGAAAATAGAATCCTTTTTAGAAATCTTAAGAATAAATGTAAAACAACTATTATAATAAAAGCGAAGAGAATTTTGATAAAATTTGACATACAGGCCCATTATGTAGTCTACATCAACAACTAGTGGAACTGAACTCAACACTAACAAATGTTATGATTTCAGGAATTCACTATAATTAGGCACCTTAATTCTAAAACTACATTTTCAAAAATATTATCGTTAATGAATAAACTTCTAATAAACGCCTTCAAATAAAACTGAGTATTGTAATACTTTCTTGAATAATAAAATTAAAATACATACATATGTAGAAAAGTGAATATAATCTTATGTTTCAACTTAAGAGACTCGACATTTTACATTTTAGATGTAAATCTAGAGGTTTTAATCTTAATAGATTTGAATTATTAGAACTCAGAATTATTTAGAGCTATGGCGTCTGGCTTTTGTTAAGCAGTATTTCGAACTAAACGCAATAAAAAAAACATAATTAGTGTACTTATTCAATGATGGGGTTTCTGTCAAAACATGCTGTTAAGAGGATCAGCATACGACACCTTACCGGGTTTCTCTCCGAGGTTGTTAAGTAAACAACGACGAGAAAAAACACTACTGGTAAAAATGAGAAGTTGTGGTTTTACAACCTCTAATTGGAAATTGATTTCCATCACATGTGGTCTTAAGGGAATGAAAAAACAGAGATTTTTCATCGCTAGAACCATTCTGTGTCTTTGGCGGTATTTGAGCACGTTCAAGCGCATACATTTTTGCCAGTCAAGGTGACAGATCCGTGACCTACCCTGCATTGGGATGTGTGGCAAAAGTGTGTGCGTTTGCTTCGAAATACTGTTTGTCAAAAGCCATACGTACAATTTCAAACTACTTATATTAAATTTCATAACCTGCCGAGCTCTATCGGACCTATCGATATTTTCTCTTCACATGTTTGGTTTTAGCATAAATTGCTGTTCACAACTGGAATCCCATGCTGTTGGGAAGATATTTCCAATTTCAAAACATTTTATTAGACGGAAACTCTCGAGCGAAGTGGATTTCTTGATTAATGTACCACTTTTTCATCCTATCAGGTACAGTGGGGTAAGTGTGGGGAAGAGGGTATGTTACTCGTTCAAACTATTTCTGAAGGGAGCGAAGTACAGAAACAACTTACTCTGGAAAAAATCCCTAGAATTCCGTAGAGATTATGAATAGTGTTTCATTTCAAATAAGAAATATATTGAAAAAAATCCTGGGGGGGGGCCTACAGAATTCTGGAGGGGGCCTGGCCCCCTAGGCACCCCCAGTAGTTACGCCAATGATGACCTCCCCCTTCGTGTGCGCCCTCGATAGGAGTAGGAACGAGAAAAGGGTAAGCTTTAACTAGCCAACAATCTCAAATTGCGATGCGGGAAAATTCAATAAAACTGCTCTCCAGCACCGACTTTCGAACCACCGTCATCGTCCTCGTTTTCGCAAGTCAGTGTCTTCCAAGAAATCCAACCGAACAAACATTCATGGCACGAAGGAGCGCCAAACCACCGCGCGGGGATGGGTAAACGAAAGCCAATAAGTTCTCGGTGGGAAATTGTGCCAAAAAGTCCGAAAAACCGAGATTTCGTCACGCCATGTGTGTGTTTTCGGCTGTTAGAAGGACGAAGAACCTCGTAGTCAAGCTCACATTCTTTTCCCCTTTGGAAAAAGGGAAGGAAAGTCAATTGGCCTTACAGAAAATCGCTTTATGTGGCGTGCGATTCCCGGAGCAATAGAGTTTTCATTCTGTGCTTGCTCGTAAAATTCAGCTCAATTTCCACGAACACCCTATTCCGGAATCAATCTACTCCAGACACCACTTAGTGGGCAACCCGCACTTTCTTCTCCAAGTTGTAGCGATGGTGGTGGAAGCCAATTCTGCCCAACTCTCCAGGGAGGAATGTTCTCCGGCCCAGAACTGGTGAAAATTGTTTTCCAAGCCAAGTCTTGTTTCGGTTCAAAAGTGACTTGAAAGTTATAGCGAAACACAAACACGCAACGGCTGTGGTAGGGCGGTTAAGAAAAAAAATGGAAAAATCAAAGTTGGCTATGTCTTGGGTTTCCAGGTTGAGTCTAAGCTGGGAAGTTTTTTAGACATCAAATTGGTTCATAAATGATCTGTAATATGATTGCAGTGACGGTTATGTTGGGCATTTGAATCCACTTGAAGTTATTTTTTAAATTTTTACATTAGAAAATACTTTATAATACCATAAAGATTTTGAAAATGTTCTAGCGAAAGTTGTTATGACCACTTGAGAACCTTCATAAAACCTATTGGCTACACCGAAAACTAGCTTACGGCCAAGTGGCAACAGCTGTCAAACTTCACTGTGTTATCGTGGTTGTTTTTTGTTTTTCTGCTTTGTTCAATTATCTGCTCGTCTTAAAATCTTAAAAAAGTTCAGCGTCAACATTTGATTAGGGCGAATCTGCTTTTGTAAACAAACACTTTGTCTGCTAATTTATCGGAAGTTGAATACAATTCCTTCAAATAGAGTGCTTGATTTGTATGTGTGACATTTTGTGCAAGAGAAAATGACTACGAAAGCAGATACGCCCTAATCTGCGCTGAGTTCTAGTGTTGCGGGAAATTTTGTTTGATAGCAAAACATCCAAAACAAATTGAGTTTTTGACAGCGTTTTATGCACATCTAATTGTTATGGAGAATATTGTCACGATATGATCTGAAAAATTCTGCGCAAAAAATGCAACAGAAATATAATTAAAACAAATATATTCGATAAATTAAACATGAATTTCCTGAAAATTTATGGATTTCAATAAGATAACCTAAAAGAATGCCAAAATTGGTCTCCGATCTACAATTCATTCACATTTAAAATCAGGCGCAATTTATTCTTCCACATTTCAGTGATTTCTTTAAATTCAATATGGTGTTTGGAAATAATCACAGTTTTACCAATAAGCCAATTTCTCTTCGCAATGACTATTATAAAACCAATTTGCCGTTTAATGCATTCTATGGAATCAAAGTGGTTTTAAAATGGTTTTTCAACTGACATTAATAAGATAATATGAATGAGTCCTAAAACGGCAGTTCAAAACAGCTTTCACGAGATTATAAAGCCGAAATAAAACCTTTGATAGGAGTATAAGGAATTAAAGAAAACATGGTTTTAAGATCTAACAAACCTGACTAAAATAAAAAACCTATTGGCACCTTTTGATGCCATTATAAAACCAAATTTATTACTAGTGGCAGCATTTGCTGCACAACCGGATTTTGGGATAATCCCTTTTCGACCGACCTGGTCTTGTATCGCACAGCCTGCCCTGTTGGGTGTTTTTACGAGGATCCACGTTTCGTTGTATATGTTTTTTATCTTTTATATTCATATATTTTATGTATTTTATTTTATTTATATTATTAAAAATATTTTATATATTTTATATTTATATATTTTATATACATTACATATTTTTAGTTCTTATTATAATATTTGTTGAATAACTATTTTTGTATAAAATTTACATGTCAGGTATCTTCGGCATTTTAATAGTTGGCAACTTACACTATATGAATATTTAAAAGATTTGGTTTAAGAACATAATATCAAGATGTTAGGGATCTGGAAATGTAAGTTTGAGATTCTTCATACTAATTCCCATACAAACTTTGAATAGCGTGTGCAAAGCCAAATCAAAACCAAATGTGTTAAAAAATTTTGGGAACTATCAGGACCCAAATTGGCGTCGATTAAGCTTAGGGGAGCAAATATTTCGAATTTTGCATCAGCCTAATGCGACATGCTCGTCTATCGCTCTCTCCCACTTTCACTCTACAGGCTCGAAATCGCTTCAGCGTAATTTCTTGGTTCTGTGCATTTATCATTATAATCATCGCGTGGAATCATTTAGATGTACTTCACTAGTGGGATACCGAAGTTCACTCTCTATGAACGCCGCGTAGTATCTTGACCAGTTGGTATTGTCGCAGCTTGCTCTTTCTGTACAGGAGCTGTATCTTCTCCAATATCTTCGTCAAATCCGAAGAACTTGTCTTCATGGTATGGTTCTCGCCACAATCGAATAAACGCACCGCATCCTGTTCTACTTCCTGCTGAGAAAGATCTGGTAGACCGTGCATGAATCCATCTCTCACGTTCTTATCCTTTTAGTTGAGCTCCAAGAATTGTATTTCTCGACTGAAGACTATCTGACCAGTGGATGTATTCAGCAGACGACAGGCTTTGCTATCCGACACGAATCCAACAAAAGTAATTTTAGTTGATTTCAATTCGAACTTCTTCCTCTTTTGACCTGGAACTCACATGTAGAACTGCAACAGGACACCTTAAAATGCTGCAAATTGGGTTTGATGCCCAGCCACAATATACACAATTTTTACCCAAAACTGTATTACATAGTTTCCGAGCGCTCGGTTTCACAGACGTGGTCTGATTTGAGTTCCTTTTGGGTTTATTCTGCTTCCGGTATGGTATGTCTTGAGCCCAAGTAACTCGAGGTCCCTAGCTGTTTCGCAAAAACTCTCTCAGGCCTAAAATTTTCCAAGCCTTAATATAAAAGCAATTTCATGTGTTCTGATTAAATTGATGCTCAATAACATTAAAATGATTTAAAAGAGTTTTACAGTTGTAACGGTAGCTTTATCCGCATTATAATGTTATGATATATATTCAAACATATTCAAAGAAGGGCCTGGAAGATCAACAGACATTATGAGATATTCGTGAGATAATCATGCCAAACCAACTAAGTTAACATTGTATCACCCATACAGCTACTGTTACAATTGTAGACCTTAGGTTTTGAATGACCTCAAACTTTAAAAAATATCCTATGATGTCCCTGGACGTTTAGAATATTCATTGCATAAGTTTGAATAGTTATCGTAGTATTGCTCAAGAGTTAGTTTTGTTTTGCCCAAGAGGCTTTGGTTACTACCGTACATCTTAAGTTCCGGACTCAAGTCAGTTTTTATGAATTTAAAAAGCCCAAGATAATATGATAATGACTGGTGACCTCACAGAAGATTCACTGAATGTGTTCGAATGCACATCGTCACCTTTCATAGGTTATAAAGCTAATGTTACTACTGCAGATCATAATTTGTGAACACAAGGGTAGTTTTGGTGACGTAGAACATCCCAAGATATCTTATTCTATCAGTTTGCCTTCTAGAAGACTCACTTAAGTTGGTCAAATACATATTGTTACTTTTTTTGGTCTAGGAAGCCACAGGTATAGCTGTAGGTTTTAAGTTTTGGATTCCAGGATAGTTTGGATAACCTAGAAGATCCGTTGATCTTCCAAGATATTCAATGACTATGTTTCAATACAGCGCAGAAAGCGTTTGTTGCAATTTTAGGTACTTTGTTCTTATCTCAAAGATAGTTTGGATGGCCCGGAATATGCCATATTGCTTTATTATGTTTGATGTAATGTTTAATAACATTAATTGAATATGTTTGAATATTTATTGATACCTTGTATTGCCTAAAAATAACAGCTGCTTTAAACTCATTTTTTTATTGATTTCCTACATAGAAGAATTCAGGGAAACCAAATTTGCCAAGAACAGTGTATACTTTTATTCAGTCTGTGCTTTTATGCAGCCATATGTCTTCTGGGGTCACACATTGTCCCTTAGGTCTGAAGGGGTTAATAAACTTTTAAGTGATGATGTTGAGTAGGAAATAATTTCTCATCACCATGAGGCTCTAGGAGTAGACAGCATTTTTTTGCTAGAACAAAGTTGTTAAGAGAAAGTATTGATAGTTCCGTTAGCTAACGGCAGGCGGTGAAAATTGAATAGAAGTAGTTTGAAATTGAGCGGAGGGCATTGTGAGGTAGTATTTCGAAACAGGTACACAATCTTTTACCAAGCATCCCCATGCGGGGTAGGTCAAGGCATGAACGCATGCACCATCTTGAACTTTTTAGGACAAGACTTAATATGGATGAATTTTTCAATTGTATTTGGGCCGGAATCAACATTGTTGATGCGTAGAAATATTTTTGATCGTTTGGTGCAAAAGTTTTGATTTTTTTTAGAAATGGCTGAGATCTTTAAGCTCAAAACCTGCCCACTTTTCGTGACGGTCGTTATTGCACCCCAGTAAAGAAACAAGGACGTAGTACTAAGTCAAGATTTATTCTATTCAAAATGACTAACGTGTGCTTATAATTTCATTATATACTTAAGCAACACAGCTTGTAACAAACAAATTGAAATTACTGTTAAATGACAAATACAGGTAATCATTATTATAGCATAATACTTTATTTCATGCTTTAATATGACGAAAAAAAGGCAAAAAGTGAAGCCTTATAATACAAAAAATGGAGAAAAAAATCATTCTCATACAAAAATATAACAACGCCAAGTGTAGGATTTGAACACCAGCCCTTGGCGAAATAGGTTTGTAGTTTCTCTGTAAAGCCAACTCCGATTGTTGAAATGAAAAACCCTGAGTATCTATGATATGCTATCCGTTGGCAGTGAAACCACAATCTTGTAGAACAAAAATTTTTTTGAGAAAATATAATACGTTATGTAATGTCAACACTATAAAACACTGTTTATAAAATATTGTCCTGTTCATGTTTTTTCTGAATGAAACTTGCATTTCTTTTTCTAGTGTAATTTTTAAGCACAGTGATGTAATATATTTTAATAATTAGTCGTTCAGTGAAATTGAGCCGTTCATTGGAATAAAAGCGTTCGGTTTTTTATGGAAAAAAATCTTGCAGTAAAAACTACCATTCTATGCCTATTTTCAAAATTATTTCAGTCAAATTTACTACGTTTATGGTACATACTTCAACATTTGTGGTATATTTGACAGACTTTATGCTGATATCAACCCCACCATGGTTGATCAAATCGTAGGCATGGTAAAACCATACGCATTTATAGTCAGGTGAAAATTGTAGGCATTTTTTGCGTGTACGGTCAGTACAGGGTGGCAATGGTTGCTTGTCAGTCAAATAAATGTTTGTTTATAAACAAGGAATGCCTGAAAATCAACACCTTGTTTTCTAAACTTACATTTCATCATTATGAAATCGCATGTTGAGCTCGAACGTTTCCCCTGTTTTTTTTTTCATGGCCAACTGCTGAAGTTTCTCAAACACTTCGCAACTGGCACGCACCGTTTTTTAGGCATAATGTCAGAAGAAAAAAAAACGATCAAGAATTTCTTCAAAGATTTAGGAGTGTGACTATTGGTGCTTCCAATTTTATTGAGCTCGTATCTCCATGAAAAAAAATCCGAAGGATTTAGATCTGGCGATTAGGCAGACCATTCTTGTGATGATATGAAATGGTGCTGCTTTCGATTGACGAGAAGGGGTAGAATCCTTTTGAAAACAAAAATTTACGTTTGCAATCAAATTAGAAGCATGCAGGTACTAGTGATTCATTAACTAATGTTCGATGTAGTATAGTCTGTATCCACAATTATCCGGACACCTTCAAATTACTGTAACTTTTGAAATGCAGCACGTACTACGTTGGTCAAACAGTTTTGAAAGCGACGTCTATAAAACCGTAGAAAAACGAAAATTTATACGCCATTTTCATAAGAACGTACTCAACATTTCATTTCAACGTTCATTCTTTGTTTACAAGCCATTTGAAGCTGACGTGTCAGTGTATTTTTTAACCTTGGAAAATTCCAAATATCGTGTAGGAATTAAATTCTTTTTTTTCGGAAAGTTCATCGGCTACTGAGATTCATGCAACGATGGTGAAAGGATTAAAGATGTCTTCACCGATGGGTTTTGGAGTTTAGTGTGGCCGTACAAGCATTGAAGACGATTCAAGCTCAGGACGTCCAAAAACTGCATCAACACCAGAAATTATAGCGTAATTACAGGATATGGTTTTGGAAGATCATACATACGCTTACATACGGTCAGTACAGGGTGGGAACGGATACTTGTCATTAAAAAAATAACTATAATTTAGAAGAAAAATTAGTAATCTCCATTTAATTCCAACTACCTTTGCTTATCTTCGACAGATACGCGTATTTCGTCTACAATGTGCAGACTTCTTCAGTGTCTCGTACTAATAACTCGACTGAAAGAAAACCTTCGCCACCTGCCGTATATATACTATTTTCTAAATACAAAACGTTTACCTATCATTATGTTGTTTATACCTATCTTATTATTAGTTTGTTTATACCTATCCTGAGTCAAAAACAAGTGTTCTTAATATATAACTCGCTTCTTTCTCATCTATACCTAACATACTTATTGTGTAGCAGCGGGTGCTCCGCTTCGTCGGGTTTGATGTCGTTTGGGTAGTAAGTTGAAGAGCCATGTGTAACCGTTGCCTTGGTCTTTGTTTAGTAGATTTGTGTTCTATTGTTTGTTTATTTATAAGCTTTCTGCGACGTCTAATTCCCATGGTGTAGATGTAGTCCGTAATATTGTGATGTCATTCGTCGTTATGTCGTGATTTTCCGTGAAGATGTGTTCTGCGACTGTTGATTTGAAGTTATGTAAAATTCCTTTCTCGTTCTGTTTGACAGCCTTAGTTACCTCCGCTAGATGCTCCTTGAACCTTGTTGCCAAGGTTCTCTTTGTTTGACCTACATATATTTTGCTGCAGTGTTTACACTTGATTCTGTATACCCCTGCTCTGCCTTATGTGTCTACTGAGTCTTTGGTGGAGCCTAACATCGATGCTAATTGGTTGTGCCTACTAGAAAAAACTAAGTCTAAGCCAAATTCCCTAAGTCGTGGTTTAAGCTTTTGTGTAATGTCTTTATCGAAGGGGACGGATACACGTTTTAGGGGTTCAGGTGAGTCTGAGAGGGTTGTTAGTGATTTCCTATGAAGATGTTTTTCTTTTTTGTTGATGATCGCTTGAATTGTCCTCTTTTCGTACCCATTGAGTCTGGCAGTTTCGAAGATATATGCTAATTCTTTGGCTTTTCCAGTTTTATTGAGAGGAAGGGTCAACATCCGGTGGATCATGTGGTGGAAAGTGGCCATTTTGTGCTGAAAAGAGTGGTTTGAAGTATATGGGATGACTCTTTGGGTGTTTGTGGGTTTTCTGAAGATTTCAAACTCTAAAGGAGATGGCGACAATAATTCTCTCTTTACTAGAAGGTCGAGGAATGCAAGTTTTCCATCCATTTCTATTTCATGGGTGAACTTAATGTCTTTGTGGAGATTGTTGATTTCTTGAAGAATTAGGGAGAGATCGTCTTTTTTTACTACGGCGAAGATGTCGTCGACGTATCTCCACCAACGAGTTGGGAGTAATCCTTTCACTTTTAGGATTGTTTCCAAATTCGCCATAAACAGTTCGCAGAGGAATGGGGATAGAGGATTTCCCATAGGGGCTCCTTTTAATTGTTTATAGAATGATCCTCTGAAAGTGAAGTAGTTCTCTTCCATGCAAAGTCGAGTCAGCTTAAGGTACATCCGCACCTTTTGCTTCCATGTTGTGTCATCCCCCTGTTTCAAAAGCCAATCTTCTAGAAGGTTAATTGCGTCCTTGATCGGTACGCTAGGGAAAAGGGCCGTGACGTCGAAAGATACCATTACTTCATTGTCATTTATATGACCTGATGACTGTAGCTGTTGTACAAATTCTTGGGAGTTGCGAACTGAGCTTGTTGGGAATTGCTCGGAGATATCTTGAAATTCTTTTACTAGCCATTTTGCTAGCTTATGGGCTGGAGATCCTACAGATGAAACAATCTCCCTCATTTCGTTTCCGGGTTTGTGGACTTTTGGGAGGCCTTTAATTCTGGGGAGGATGGGGTTTGGTTCGCGAAGGCGGACTGCTGCATCCCCTAATACTGCTTTACACTCCTTTAGTGTTTTGTCCACGTGTTTCACCATGTTTGGTAGGGGGTCTACCCGAAGCTGCCTATAAGGACCATTACTGATCTTAGAAGCCATATGCTTGTCGTAGTCCTCCTTATCCATGATGACGACTCTGTTGCCTTTGTCTGCTTTTAGGTAATAAACAGGTTTTGACTTTAACTCCTTAACGATGCGAATTTCCTTCTCGTTGTTGTGTTTTTGTTTCTGTCCGTCCTTAATAATGTTCGAAGTGATAGTCCTGGCGCTGTTTTGTAAAGATGTCGGAAGAGTGTTTGAAATTGCTGTCTCCACGTTGATGATGATCTGTTCCCCGTCGGGCTTGGTTGTAACCGCGTATCCTAATCCTTTGTTGAGATGAGTCAGTTGTTCTTCCGTGAATGCGGTCGTCGATCGGTTGACAACCAGTCCCTCAATGGAGTGGACCACCGGTGTCGTGTTGATGGTGGGTGTAAGTGTGGTCTGTTCCTTGGTGTGATGTGTGGTCCGAGTCTGTTGGGATTCTATTCTCAGCTTGTTGAGTTTCCTATCGAGAACCGTTCGTTTCCTATTCGATTCGCATTCCTCTGCTACCTTGACTCGGGATAAGAACTCCTGGAATTTTACGGGATACTCCTTGGCTAACTTCAGGTGCAGAGAATAGCACTCCAAAGTTTTCCGGTCCAGTTTGTTGAATAGTCGTTTGATGCTGTCTTTGATGAATTCTGCTTTCATTTTCCTGACGATATTGGCGGGTGTCGATGTTCGTATTTTAATCCTATGACTTACTGGTACAACTTTATATTTTAAGCACTTCTTCAAAAATGCTACGTCCTTCCTAAGTGCGGCGATGGTTTTCTTCAATCCGATGAATTTGTTGGGCTCTGACGGCTTATTAGTACGAGACACTGAAGAAGTCTGCACATTGTAGACGAAATACGCGTATCTGTCGAAGATAAGCAAAGGTAGTTGGAATTAAATGGAGATTACTAATTTTTTTTCTAAATTATAGTTACAAGTATTCCACTAAACAGCTCAAACCCTCTAGGATTCATTAAAAAAATGTTCATTAAAAAAAATGGACTTTTTTCGGATGGCGATAAAAGAAAGCAAAGACAGATAAGTGCTTTTGATAAATTTCCCATAGAAGGTAATTATTTAAGCTTACTTGCAAAAAAAATCTACGACCTTGCGAGCGGCCTTCTAAGAGTTTACCGGAAAATTCGCCATGGCAGACAAAAACATGCGCGTAGGCATGTTTTTGAGTTCTTTCTTCGTTTTATTTATCAATTCGTCCTCAGTTTTCGCGACAAACTTGTTGGAGTAGATCTTACGCTTCAGGTTGGCCTATGAATTCTCGATGGGACACAGCTGGTGGACACAGCTGGGAGACGTTCGACGGGTTCGCCGGCTTGGGTACCACATCGATATTCATCCGCTCCATCTTCTCCAACGATCGCTTCGAGTAGTGGGCCGACGCCAGATCCGGCCAGATCACCGCGTCTTCGCCCTTATGGTATTTCTTGATGAACGACGTAACTTTCGGCAGGCATTTCGTACTATAAATTTCCCCGTTCACGGCCAGTCCGGAGCGGAAGAAGAGCGGCTTGACATCCCATTCTCGCTGATTGTCAGCCACTGCCGCTGCGTCATTGCATGCAGCTCCGAAACCAGTGGACGTGACGTCCGCTTCCTGACATGTATGCATGTTTGTTCATGTTTGAAAGGTACTTTTTCACTGTTTGGCGTAGTAATGTTGCCACATTTCCCTCGTTCTTTTTTTTCAGCATCCTCTGGAGCTTTTTGTCGCTCAGGGTCGTCAGCCGTCCGGAACCGGGTTTTCTTTCGATGCTCTGATTGTTGTCTAATAATACAAAGATACATTAATTGTTATGTTATGTATTCTCCGTGCGAGGAGTAACGATTATGATGTAGAAGGAGATGTTCGCTCATCACCATGAGGCACCAAGAGTGAACAACAATGTTTTTGGCTAGAATGAAAGTTGTGAAGAGAAAGTGTTGAAAGGTCCGTCAGAGTGCGGCAGGTAGTAAAATTAACAGATGTTTTTTGAAAATTGAGCGAAAGGGCATGTATCCAATGGTACTCGAACCATGGACGTCAATCTTTGCCTAACATCCCACTGCGGGGTAGGTTGTAGCGACGGAACAAGTCCGCCACTTCAACAGGCAAAAATTGACGCATGGAAAGACGCTCATGTACCACTGTGGCTTGTATAGTTTATTCTTAGCGATCTATTGTGTGCACTCTGTTTACTGATGCGCACATGGGAGAGGAACTCTCTCCTTTTTTTGGTTTGTTTTGATTCGCAACGACTGACGATCACTAATGTTTTTCTCGTCGTCTCCAACGTAGAGACCTCGGAGAGAAACATCGTGAAGCGATACGATACTGGTGGGGACCCTAGAAGTCTATGGAGAGTCCATAGAAGAGGTGGAGTTAACGGTCCCACACTCCATCGACATAAAGGGCGATACGGTCAAAATTTGGTCAATATCAACTTGACGTATTTCTTTCAATTTTGCATTTAAAAAACCTGACCACCCCTCATTTTGAAGGTGTGTGTGTGTAGAATGTTGCTCCTATTTTGATTTTGGAATTCACTCTTCAGTTGTCAAAATGCCGTCCAAGCAAGAAGAGCAGCGTATCAAAATTTTGCTCGCGCATCGCGAAAATCCGAGCTACTCGCACGCAAAGTTGGCAAAATTGCTAAAAGTTGCCAAATCAACCGATACAAATGTAATTAAAGTGTTTGGGGAACGTTTGTCGACAGCCAGGAAGTCTGGATCGGGGGGAAATCGAAAACCGGAAGCCGCTGAGACGACAAAGAGAGTTGCCGGTAGTTTCAAGCGAAACCCTAACCTATTCTCCGAGATGCCGCAAATAAGCTGGGTGTATCGTCTACAACCGTGCATCGAGCCAAAAACGAGCTGGACTATCGACTTACAAGAAGGTAGTGACTCCAAATCGCGATGATAAACAAAATACGACGGCCAGCGCGATCCCGGAGGCTGTACACGACGATGCTGACGAAGTTTGACTGCGTGGTAATGGACGACGAAACCTACGTCAAAGCCGACTACAAGCAGCTTCCGGGACAGGAGTTTTATACGGCAAAAGGAAGGGGAAAGGTAGCAGATATTTTCAAGCACACGAAACTGTCAAAGTTCGCAAAGAAATATCTGGTTTGGCAAGCCATCTGTACCTGTGGCTTGAAAAGCAGCATTTTCATAGCTTCCGGACCGTCAACCAAGAAATTTACGTGAAAGAGTGTTTGAACAAACGTCTGCTGCCTTTCCTGAAGAAACACGGTTGTTCCGTACTGTTTTGGCCGGATTTGGCATCTTGCCATTACGGTAAAAAGGCCATGGAGTGGTACGCCGCCAACAACGTGCAGGTGGTTCCCACGGACAAGAACCCTCCCAACACGCCAGAGCTCCGCCCAATTGAGAAATACTGGGCTATTGTCAAGCGGAACCTAAAGAAGACCAAAAAAACTGCTAAGGACGAGCAGCAGTTCAAGGCAAACTGGCTTTCTGCGGCGAAGAAGGTGGACAAGGTGGCTGTACAAAATCTGATGGCAGGGGTCAAGCGTAAGGCCCGGCAATTCGGATTTGGAAAAGCGGAAGCCTAACTGAATATTTTTCCTGAATTTTATACTAATTGAAATTGAAAACGAAATTTAATTTGATTTTTTAAATAAACGATTTCACCGATCTACACGCGTTTTCCCTTGACCAAATTTTGACTGTATCACCCTTTAGTCGATGGGTAGATGTGTTCCTGGGGACTGGAGTTAGCCATCATCTCAAAGCGGTCACTGAGGTACTTGGGGGTTATGATCGAAGACAAGCTGTCCTTTATTAGCCACGTCAACCACTCCTGCAAAAAAGCTTCTACGGCGTTGCCGGCACTATCCCGGATTTTTTCGGTAAACCTAATTTTCGGTCAAACTAAATCCTAATTTACGGTTTTGGAATCAAAAGAAACATAGTGTTTCTAGTACCGAAAATAAATCTTAATTCGCTAGTTTCCTATTGGTAGTTGGTATCGCTTCTTACTTTTAACGAAATTAATCAAAAAGACTATCCATTAAGCCATAATCCCAAATTCAAACCAGCATGTCCAAAACTCTACACGGTGTTCAATAAGTTCGGATACACTTTTAAAATTTGTTAAAAAAATGAAAACATGTTTTTTTATTTTTTGGATTTATGTTATTGAAAGCTATGTTTACAAGGAACGTTTACAACATTTCTCTTGGAATGACCCCCCCTTTGTACTCCTTAACGAGCTTCAAACGTTTCTCGAACGCGTCGCAGGCGGCACGCACGGACTGCATGGGCATTTCGTCCCAGATTTTGAGAATTACCGTCTTGAAATGATCCAAAGTGCTGACCTTGTATTCGTTCAGCTTCGCCATCATATAGGACCAAACAAAAAAGTCGAGAGGATTCAAGTCCGGGGAGCTGGGAGGCCACAAAGTTTTGTCCAGAAAGTCGGTTAAATTGTCCCGACACCAGGCTTGAACCACATTTGCCGTATGGGCTGGTGCACCGTCCTGCTGGAACACGTAGTGCTCATCGCCGTAGAGGCTTCGGAGACTGGGGGCAACAACCTTTTCCAAAACCTCAGTTTTGTAGTACGCCGCGTTGATTTTGACGTTTTTTCAATAAACACCAAGGGTAGCTTACCACGTTTGCATACTGCCCCCAAACCATCACCGACGCGGCACTTTGGAACCGAGGGATGTTTATATTGGATTCAGGAATGCTGTCCCTCGATGGCGCCCACACCCGGTCATTTTGCACATTGTGCGGCTGCTGCAGCACGAACAGTTTCTCGTCCGAAAAACAAACTCCTGACCAGCGTGCCGAGAGAGGATCCTCTTAGCTCGATCCAACCGCTTTTTGCTGGTAGCCTCCGAAACGCCATGGACCTTACGTTTTTTGTAAGGCCTGAAACCAAGGTCCTTGGTGAGTATGGTGTGAGCGGTTCCAATGGAAACGTTGAGATCTGCAGCCGTTTTCCGGATTGAGCGGTTCTTTTGCGCCGAATTCGCTCCCTCACGATCTTGATGACCCGTGGCGTCCTCGCTGAACGCGGCCGACCGGATCTCGCACGGTCATTGGTCGAGGACGTCTCCCGGTATCGCCTGATGGTCGTGTAGACAAAGTTCCGCTTGACCCCATGCGATTTCAGCAGCCGGAATATATCGCCGGGTCGCTCACCGTTCAAAAAACGCTTAATTACGAAGTCCCGATACTCTTTCATCGCGCGTAACAAACGAACAACAACTAACAGAATGTCAACACCGCGCACATTCGGTAGCGTATGAATGAAGCTAAAGCTGACACCAATACCAATGCAGAATATGTACATGGCGCATACCTACGCAATGATGAAAACTTGTATTCGAACTTATTGAACACCGTGTAACTCAGAACATCCAAGACCAACATCTCAACCCAACTATTCGGCATCATCATCATCATCCACATCAAAATCGTCCTGACACGGTGGCAACAACGTTTGTCAAAGCGCACCTGCCATGTGGCAAATTAAACTAATATAAATCTCAACATTTGCCAAGTGGCACACTATGGGCTCGTGGGTTGACGCCTTGAGTCCTGTGCAAAAGTTTCCCATTTGTCTAACTACTAGTTAGGTACTGCAAGTCAAGCAGTGGCACAGTAAATGAATGTGTGCGATTTTGTCTGCCAAGAGGTACTTGAGCTCTCCTCCTAGTAGTGCTCGCAGTTGCAGTCTAGTTCGGGTAGGTGTTGATTTGAGTGCTGGAGCGTAAGAGAGAAAGAGAGAGAGAGAGCGAGTGGAAGACAATTACAATTACCGAAAGGAATGCTGAAGTGGCTGCACTTGGGCCTGCAGGGTTTTGCTGCAATTGTGGGCTCGCTGGTAGATGCGGAAATTCTCTACTACATCAACATCCCAGAAGGAGGGCTTTTGAATGAGAGATTGCACTTGGAGGATTTGATTTAAGTAGATGGGAAAGCGGCTCTTGGTGTCGTAATTATGAAGTTATGAAACGTTGATAAATGTCAAAGTTATTGAGGATGTCAGTCTTAGACAAATCAACTCTCAACTACTCTTTCCAATACGTATTTGATTGATCGAGTGTCGATTTGAACCAAAACAAAGCCTCAAGACCGGTTGAACTAACCATTTTCGCCAAGCAATGTAAACTTCTATATCTATATTAGGATACAAGAAAACACGTACCTTGGCGATAGAGTTGATAAATTATGATGACGGTCATCTGCGTCTATCCCGGTGATGCCATCACGCCCTTCCATTGGATCAAGTATCTCCATTATTCCTTTCGGAAGGGAAGCTATTGTTGTTTATTATAAACTGTGTGGGCAGACGGAGCGTGACAACACAACCGTCCTACCTACTATTCAATCGCAGTTGGCCACATTATTCTGACAGAAGCGAGCGGCGGCTACGATGTGTAGTAGTTGTTCGAGAAAGTTCCGGCGTAGAATGCGAATGGCAGGAATACTCGACTTCGGGATTCAATGTGAACAATGTGCCAGAATGAGTGTTTGGAGCGGTAGAGATTTATTGGGGAATAATATGTAGAACATTTCCCCGAACAGGATCCATCTGGCCTATAGAACCGAGCCATAGCATGTATGGGCGGCAGCAGCGGCAGATTCATGATTGATGATACTTCATCAAAATCAATTAAAATTGTTTCTGACATCTGCAAGCGAGTGGTCGGCCGAATCAGTGTGGTCAATAGATGATAGGGTGTTCCTGAGGCTTGATGACGGAGATTGAGAGGTTGACCGCCTGCTCTCTCATCGACCGGAGGTGACAGAAATTAACAATGTACCTACAATTCAATGAACCTTCCGCCAGCTCCGTTCAGCTCCTGACAGCTCTGAAAATGATGAAGTGATACACGTTCCTCGGAATTGTCACAGAATGCTGCCCGGTTTGGGTGAAAAAAAGTTGGAAATGAATACAGCACGTTGGATTGGATGCTCTCAATTAACCATTTAGTTGACAGATATCCGGAGGGTATGGTCTGAGTCTTCTCTTTGAACCAAGAATATCATTCAATTATTGACTGAAAAGTAATTCGTTTGCACACTTTAACAAAACTCTACTTGGATATTGCATGCATTCACATTGAATATGAAGTTTGTCAATCATCCACATTGAATATGAAATTTGTTTCAAAATTGTTTTCATAATGAATCGCTTAGCGATTTCACAATAGCGTGAGATAAAAATGAATTGAATTTCAAATAAATAGCTCTAAATTATTTCTCATTCCACACCCTTTACAATCAGCGTTTTTTAATTACCTGTCTTATTATTACCGATATTATTACCGTTTTTCATGTTTGACTTCATTTAAATACAGAATTTTTAGATTTCCTGCCGTTTTTTTCTGTTAATTAATACACTACTCGCATCATCACTCTTCATACTTACCTAACCAATCAGACTAAGGCCGGCGTGGCGATCCACCTTGCTCGTTGCGTGCCTCATCTTCTTGTACCTGTCGGTTTGTTTTCGAGAACCATTTTCACAGGGCTGTCGTCCGACATTCTTACGACATGCCCAGCCCATCGTAGTCGATCGATTTTTGCGGTGTGTACGATGGGAGGTTCTCCCAGCAACTGGTGCAATTCGTGGTTCATTCGCCTTCTCCACGTTCCGTCTTCCATCTGCACTCCTCCGTAGATGGTACCCAGCACCTTCCGTTCAAAGACTCCAAGTTGGTCCTCCACTAGCAATGTCCATGTTTCGTGGCCTTAGACAACCAGCGGTCTAATTAATGTCTTTTAGATGGTCAACTTTGTGGTTCGGCGAACTTTGTTCGATCTTAGCGTCCTTCGGAGTCCAAAGTAGACACGTTTGCCAGCCATAATGCGCCTTTTTATGTCTCTGCTGGTGTCGTTATCGGCGGTCACCAATGAGCCCGAATTCGTCTAATACCTCGATTTCATCACCGTCGATCTGAACTCGTGCTAGGAGGCTAACATTGTCTTCTCGTGAGCCTCTTCCCTTCATGAATTTTGTTTTCGACTCATTAATCACAAGCTCAATCCTACCAGCTTCAGCCTTAAGTCTGATGTACGTTTCGGCCATCGTCTCAAAGTTACGTGCTACGATATCAACGTCGTCGGCGAAGCCAAATAGTTGGACAGACTTCCTGAAAATCGTGCCACTCGTGTCTATCCCAGCTCTTCAAATCACACCCTCCAGTGCAATGTTAACCAACAAACACGACAATCCATCACCTTGCCGTAACCCTCTCCGAGATTCGAAGGGATTCTAGAACGTCCCTGATACTCGGACGACACACATCACTCGATCCATTTTTGCTTTGATCAACCGCGTCAGTTTTTCCGGAAATCCTCTTCATCACTCTTCATTACTCTTCATACCCTGTTCATAATACAAAGTTATAACGGTGGCATGAACAACATGGCTAAGATTTTTTGCTCAGGAAGTACCAGCACATCGGTCCCAAGCTCGGTCCCAAGCATAATGATTCGTCCCTATAACGTAGCTCACACGAACACACCGACAACAATCAAAAGGAAAAATAACACAGCATACTAAAACAAAGATGCTAGAGTGTGACCCATTTAGAATTGGAACATAGACTGTTTGCGACTAGCATCAATTGCACCCCCCATCCAACTACAACCCTGTAGTCGTCTATCATCCAGCTGCAAAAATAGATTGTTTCATCGCCTATTGTCTACATGATCTACACTATCATCGATAAGGGGATGTTAACAAAACATCCAAGAGCAGAACATACTCTTCGTAGATCGGGCGACGGAGGTAAACTAATGACGTCACCCATATAGTTCTTCAGTGGTGAATTTGGTTGCCGCTGATAACGGGTGATAATAGAGCGTGAGCGAACTCTCATCCCAACCCGAACGATATCATCGCACATGGCGTTCGAGATCAGATGATGACTGGCTGCAGATTAGTTGGCAGAGCAAATCGAACCGCCGAGTGCGATCGGAGGCTGCAAGCGCGCGGGCAATTTTTAATCCGTTTGTGTGTTTTAGACTTAAGTGAAATTATGTTAGAATAAGTGCAAATAAATGTAGTGTGTTATAGTACGTGTTTAATCAATAAATGTAGTGTTTGTAATTGTTGTGAATAATTCCGGTGTGTGTCAATTGAATGACGAAGAAAACCACAGAGGGGCGAACTTACCATCTAAATGATTCGCCCAACCCAACCCATACATCATCCTACGAGTGTTGAGGAGCCAATCGTTGTCGAAGGCGGAAAGTAGGTCTTGGATTCCTTAACATAGACTATTGCGCATATTTCGGATGTACATTAACAAAATAGTATTCTGTTTTAACTAAAATTTTCGAAGAAAAGGGAAAATACAAAAAAAATCATCTCCATTTCGAAAAAAATTGCGGACTTTTCCCGGAATACGTTTCATCAACCGGCGCACATTATTCTCATCCATCGTTTAGGCAATCTTATTCCACTTGGTTTTTTATTGATGTTTTTGACGATACTACCATTCACCTTCAGCTTCCTCTTCATAATAGCCCAAAATCACTCTATCAGTCTGAGCTGGGGACAATTTGGTGGGTTGAGTTCTTTCGGTATAAACTGAATCTCGTTGGTTTCGTATCGCTGTAGCACTGTTTTACTGTAATGACAGCTTGCAAGATCTGACCTAAACATGACAGGTTCATTGCTGAATGGCAATATTCGCTTTTGGAGACATCCTGTTCTGTACAGCTCTGAATTAAATGTCTTATCAGTTTTCTGACATAGATTCTGACCACATTGTTCTGCTTTTAATCCCTATTTGGTTGTCTTCAGGCATGGCATGACTTGAAGCCTTCCCGGAGACGAATCCGTTGCACAGTACTGCCTCCGGCGCGAAATTTTTTGTTGGGGTTTGCCTGAATAATCTTGATGACTATGTTCCGCAGTTGACGGTTAACAATCTCCGCTCGACGCTTGATCTAAGGCTTGTGTTCTGACGACAAAGTTTCTCTGTGCTTTTTCAAAACACGTTACACGGTAACGCTTCAGCAAGTTTTGGCCCGGACCACGAAGGGTGATCAAATGATTGCGCACAATTATTTTTCTTTTTTCTTCTCCCATTTTGTATTTCTCTGAAACACGTTCGAACTGCACTGTGAAAAAAAGCTTCTGATGTTGTTTTTGTTATAGGGAACACATAAGATGTCATAGTACTGAAAAGCGTAAGAATGTACGGCAAGGTTTAGGCAACAAGGTGTACCTCGGACCAAAAGTATCAGTAGTAGATCAGTAGTGATAGTAACACAATCTGCTTTCTTTATATTGCCACGTCGTAGTGGGTTTATTTCAAGGCACTGAAAGAGGTGTGATACTATCGAGTTTAGCCGCAATTCACTCTTAGACGAAGCTAGTAACAAGCTACCTGATATTAATAATTTGGGGAAACGACTAAAGGTGCAGTTCTCATTTGCTCAACAATTCTTTAATTGTTGTTTATTTTCTAATTATAATTATAAACTTATTATAATTATTTTACATCAACCTAACGTGTTACAAAAAATCCGTGTTCACGAATGAATTCAGGGAGGTCCATTTCATAAAATCCAAGCCCAACATTCAAAGGGTGGAGCTGAAATTTATGTTTCAAAATAGAAAATCTTGACTGAAAATTCCTAATTATGTGAATGAAATCCCGGTTTATTTGATTAATCTTACGTGTTACGAAAAATCTGTGATAACGAATGGATTTAAGGAGGTCCATTCCATAAAATCCAAGTCCAACTTGCAAAGGGCGGAGCGAAAATTCATGTTTTTAAAATAGGAAATCTTGATTTTCATGAAAATTCGTAATTTTGTGAATGAAAACCCGGTTTATTTCATCAATCTTACGTGTTGTGAAAAATCTGTGTTCACGAACGGATTCAGGGAGGTTCATTCCATAAAATCCAAGTACAACTTGCAAAGGGCAGAGCCAATATTCTGGTTGTTGCTTAGGTAGATCATATTACTACGGAAGTACGTGTTTTTGTGAGTTTAAATCACATTTTTCTCAAAAACTGGACGTGCTACAGCATTTCTGAGCCCATATTTGGATTCAGCGTAGCAAAATCTATAAAATCCAACCAGAAATGCCGACGGGAGCGTAAAAAGTTCTGATTTTGCCGACTAGTGTTATCATAGATTAGACGTCAAATACACCTGTACAGTTGGCATCATTAATAATCTTATTGTTCGCTTCATCATCAAAAAGGATATGTGTTTTAGTCATGATTGTGAGTAAGGGGTGGTGGGGTAGAATGACCCACTCAATAAATATGCTCCAATCTTTTTAGCTGTATCTTTTTTGGAATGAAATTTGATCAATTTTTAAATAAAACAGAATAATTTATTATCTTATGGTATAATTAGGCACTAAATACACCAAAATATGATCAAAATTGAAGAAATTGTCCCGATTTTACCTCATGTATGAATGTATGTATTTAAAAAGCCACCATCCTAGCGTGTGCCTTGCCCTGCATGCGATTCCACTTAACAGAAAGATCATGCTTTGTTACCGTTTTAAATTCAACATACTGTTGTATGAAGGGCCAAAAAGGGTTGGACAGGACCGTAAGCAGAGACACTTTCACGAAACCTGCGGGAATAAGAGAATCTCCTTCCAGTAATATGATCCGATGAAACGAATAACTAAATACGCAATTCAATTAAGCTTTCCACTAGATGGTTTGTTTGAGAAAGGCGCGTCAAATTCATTACTACTGTTGGAGTAGAATGTACTAATCATGAATGATAGACACATCCCCTCCTAGACTCCAGTTGGCTGTCCACTCCATTGTCCAATTGCAACTTCAATGATCCCAAGTAGCAAACTACGGCCATAATTAGTTGTAGTTACTTGATTATGACTTAGTAAGTAATATTTCTGTTATCTCAACCAGATGGCAACATGTGTGCTACTAGGGATGCCCTGATGCACCCTCCGCTTCCAGTATTTAAATATTTTAATTCAATGAAATATAATCCCTAGTAGCACGTTTAACTAATAATGTAGCATTCAACTAATAATGAGCGTAGTGTGCTACTTGGGATGAGGTGCATGTAATATAATATATATAATATTTAAAGGAAATAAGAACAATAAGTGTATGTAGCCTGTTCTGTATATTGTTTTCAAACTTGTATATCTTGATGTAGAAGGAGATGTTCGCTCATCACCATGAGGCACCAAGAGTGAACAACAATGTTTTTTGGCTAGAACGAAAGATGTGAAGAGAAAGTGTTGAAAGGTCCGTCAGAGTGCGGCAGGTAGGAAAATTAACAGATGTTTTTGAAAATTGAGCGAAAGGGCATGTATCCAATGGTACTCGAACCATGGACGTCAATCTTTGCCTAACATCCCACTGCGGGGTAGGTTGTAGCGACGGAACCAGTCCGCCACTTCAACAGGCAAAAATTGACGCATGGAAAGACGCTCATGTACCACTGTGGCTTGTATAGTTTATTCTTAGCGATCTATTGTGTGCACTCTGTTTACTGATGCGCACATGGGAGAGGAACTCTCTCCTTTTTTTAGGTTTATTTTGATTCGCACCGACTGACGATCACTAAAGTTGTTCACTTGGTGCCTCATGGTGATGAGCGAACATCTCCTTCTACATCATAATCGTTACTCCTCGCACGGAGAATACATAACATAACAATTAATGTTTGTATATCTTGCAAGTCGAAATTTCCTTTCTACTGGTTCTAGGTAGCAATAACATGTAACAGTTGAAGTCAGAACCTTTAAACAAAATTCAATCAGCGCTCTGTGTTAGAAGTTAATGCTGGGTTAATCCTGTAATTTAAAAAAATGTGATGAAATATTTTTTTTTTTTTACTAGTTCATTTATTTGGGAGGCTCAATTGCGTTAGCTTTACGGAGCCGATATTTCATTGTTTTTGTATAATATGATGACTTAATACTAGTATTAGTAGGACTTGGGCCGTTTACTCGCGGTTTACCCGAGGTTAAAATAGGTGACATTTTTGGAGGATGGGTTGGACAGAGGAACATGGAAATAGGGTTCTGCAGTCTCATCAGATAGTTGTCGCTAGCACTATAACTTGGTGCGGAATGGTCAGGGCTCCATTTTTGTGTTCGGCCGGTTGTGGTTACCATTGGGCGACGATGAGACTCCTCAAGATGTCGGAACAAAACAAACACAAACTAATGAATAAAGAAAAACAAAAACACAAGCAGATTAAACTCTTATACTAGACATTTGAAGAAACACATAAATCGATTGCATATAGCACAGATCACGCGATCCTAACACATCTCTTATAGGAACATAAGGTTGTCTTCCTTGGGCCTCTAGGGTATTCAAAAGTCGTGTTCTGGCGGCGTAATTATCCGTGCATTGCCAGACTGCGTGATCGATGTCATCATAACCGTTTCCACACCGGCAAAGATTGCTGTCCACGAGATTAATTCGGAAGAGATGTGCATCCAACTGGTAGTGGTTGGACATAAGTCTACTCATCACACGGATGAAATCACGGCTAACGTGCAGGTCCTTAAACCACGCCCTCGATGAAACAATAGGAATGATGGAATATAATAGTTGTCCTAGATTTACAGTGTTCCGGTCGGTTTTCCAACTCAAAAGGGTTCTTTGACGTACTAAATGGTAAAATTTATCATGCGAAATTTGTCTATCATACAAATCGCCTTCCTGGGCGCCCACCTTTGCGAGCGAGTCCGCTTTCTCATTGCCTGGGATTGAGCAATGTGAAGGGACCCATACAAAGGTGATCAAATATGATCTTTCGACCAGCGCACTCATCTGTTCCCTTAGTTTTGAAAGGAAATAAGATGAGTGTTTACTAGGTTTCATCGACCGAAGAGCCTCAATCGAACTGAGGCTGTCCGAGAAGATGAAATAATGGTCTGTGGGCATGTTGGAAATCATCCCCAATGCGAAGTTGATTGCTGCCAGCTCAGCAACATAAACAAAACAAGGTTCCTGAAGTTTGTGGAAGGCGCTAGAGTTTTCATTGAAGACACCGAAGCCAGTGGATCCATTGAGGCGAGACCCGTCAGTGAAAAACCTTTTTTCGGAATTGACGTGTTGGTACTTTTCAAGATGATGAAATAATTAAAACAGTATTAATAGGCATATGATAATAATATGCAGCTTTAGTGTTACTCTGGAATGTGAAGATCATTATGCAATCAAATAGATTATAAAATATTTGACTATACATTAAAAAATAAAAAATATGTATGCCTTCATGACATATGGATAAACATAATCAGCCGAATCGAATATTTTAATTTTTTGTTTTTTTTTTCCATACCTGAGAGAAGAATGTCCAAACCAAGATTCAAGCGCAGTGGTCTGGCTATTAGTCAATTAACACCAAAAACATCTCTGTTATGCAGGAGTAACGTTTAGCATTTTTTTTGTGAATATATATATTTTTTAAAATTTAGTTTACTTAATTGAATTTAATTGTTAATATAGATTTAGTATAATTGTAATTTTTGAAATTAGTCTTTCCTGCCGTTAGTAAACCAACGACCGTTCGAGAGGTCTTCTGAGAGAAAGTCTCGTTTTCCGGGCAAAGTTTTAACACGACCAGTGGTCTCTCTTAACCGAGAGTGGCGCTTAAGCCACTGAGTTTAATTGAATCCTCAAAGAAATTTCACGAACGGTTACATTAAGAATGAAATGAAAAACATCTTTTGTAATATACAGATTAGAGGACGTATCGCAAAACATTTGCCTATCTCAAGTCACTCATGTATTATTCTTGAACATATGACTTAATTTTAGACTCAAATATAACCCAAACAACGCAATGAACCGATCTTTTTATAACATGTTTTAGGTTGCAGAAGAAATTTTAAAGCTGCACTGCATAACATGCTTTTGGAAAGACGACAAGGCGAAAGCCAATAGGTTAAAATCAAGTTATTAAAAAGTTAAACTAAATGCAGAAATTCATGAAAACAACAATTCAATCCAACAAGTGTCAAACATAGATCGAATTCGACAGTAATGCTTGTTATGAATATGATGAATATGTTTATGAATTCCCATTATTTCTTATAAATATTTCATATCGATTAAAAAGCAAACCTAGGCCATTTGCTAGATATCTTCTTAAGAAACGGTTACAGACGTGGTCTTACTACAAGAAAAAAAAAACAAACATAAAGGGTGTCCACAGTTAAATTGCATCACTTTCAATAAGCTGTAACATTTCACCATTTGGGTTTGTGGTGAGTGGTAGAGTATGTGTTCCGTACTGTGAGAAGGATCACAAGCAAAATTGTTCCATTCGGGATGTCGCAAAAAAGCTGCACTTGGCCAAAAGTTTCGTGCAGAAAGCCAAGAAACGGCCCGGCTAGTTCAAATTTCAGAAAGCTCCAAACCGCAATGAAAAACGGAATAGGTAAGCTGTTAACACAAATGTTGATGAAACCACACTGCTGCATCATTGACGATAAAACACACGTAAAAGCGGACTTTAAACAAATTCCCGGCAACCATTATGTGACTGCGAAAAACAAGTTCGATGTTCCAGAGTCTCTCAGGGAACAGCAAGTGTCAAAGTTCCCCAAGAAATTCATGATTTGACAGGGAATTTGTTCATGTGATATACGGAGCAAGCCTTTCGTGACAACTTCAACTGTAAATGGTCATGTATACATGAATGAATGCCCAAAAAAACGACTGCTTTCGTTTTTCAAAACACCCAACATTCCTAATTTTTTTAGGCTGGACCTAGCCTCTTGTCACTACTCCAAAGATTTTCTGGAGTGGTACAAGACGAATAGTGTCAATTTCGTGCCGAAGGATCTTATTGTCCCAAACTCTCCAGAGGAGCGGCCAATTGAAAAATATTGGGCTTTAATGAAGCACGAACTTCGTAAGCATCCTAAAGTTGTCACTATAGAACAGGAAATGTTGAAGTCATGGTTGAAGGCGGAAAAAAATGTCGGTTCAAGCGTTGTACATAATCTTATGCGTGGTATTAAGAAGAAAGTTCGGGCTTTGGATTTGGTTAAAAAATAAAGTGAAATTGCTTTTTTTTCCTGAATATTTCATGACCATCTTGTTTTGTGAGGACGAGTTTAAAGTAATGAAATTCAATGGACATCCTTTATTTTTCGGAACTACAGCATGCAATAAGAATCACAATCAGCAGTTGATTCATTGTGACGGACCTCAAGAATCGTCATTTTTTCTTAAATTTCTGGAGCCAAATGACATTTCACTGAGATGATGCTCTAATATGGTAATTATGATATTATAATAAGCAACTCAAATAATTTGCAATGGACTATCATGAGTATGTTATTGGACTGCTTTCAAGATGTATTTTGGCCTCAATTTCAACTTCACGCCAAAGCTATGGATAAAATTACAGTGCCGGTTGAAACTTTGGTTACAATTATCACTAGAAATTGCGAAAGCTGCGTTTTTTTGTCGTTGATTGCGATGATACACTTTGAGTAAGAAGGAAAATAGCTCGATAATCTAGACATTTTTTAAGTTTTAAAAATAATTGTAATCGACAGTGTAGACCATGTGTCTAGTCCACCTTGACGATTTTTGATGATTCCAACAGAGATGCTATAAACTTGCACAATATATGATTATTTTCTATTGTTTTTTTTTAATCTCTAGAACGGCGCATAAACTATGCAAGAGTAAAACCAAAAGTTGCACCATAACAGCTGCTTTGCATATAATATTTTGTTAAACAACCTGAGCATAAGCAATCTTTAGATTTCTGATATTCATTATATAATTGATTTGAAAATGATTGTCATTTTTTTTACTATGTGCTGTGCATATTCTCCTCATAAGCAAACATAATTTTCCCAATCATAACAATCTTAACAAACTTTGTTAACTTCTGTTCGTTTGACATTTCTCAAACTAGCATGTCATGTTCATATATTTCTGCAATTAGGACACCTTTTATCATCGATCAACCAATTTTCGGGCAGAGCTTATTAAATCCAACTTTTCTTCTGCTAAAAATCATCTCACTATGATATCAGTGTTGCTTCGATAACTTTTCACTTGACGTTCAACCAACAGGTCCTCTTCGAGTGCAAATCAACATCACCAAAATAGAGTAGCGAAAAACCGGTCCATCTAGGTGAAACGCACGCCCAACTCGAATGCGAAAAATTTCATTTTCATTTGGCATGTGATTGGAATTTAAATTTTTCATTCAGTCTGGCTTCGAACGGAACGTGTGCCTCGTTGGGTCGTCCTTTCCATTCGTTTGTGATAACAGAGAATTCACTGCCCTCTGCTGAAGGAAAATTGAAAGAATCTACCATTTTTTTTCTGCATCAGCCGAGGCCTCTGGGATAATGAAACGAGCCTTCTCAGGCGAAATGAAAATCAAAAGATTTTACGAAGCACAGGGTTGAGTGGTTCGCGTTCTCCGCAGGAAGTATGGTGGATACTTTGATTCGACCTCTTATCGAAACGATGGAGTCAAGAAACGTGATCCGCTTCCTTTGGCTTCTCGTGGCCGTTGGACTGGGAAACCTTTGCTGATGCAGTTGCCGTTTTGGGTTGATTTGGCAGCCATCCGCGCGCAAAGGCATGTGCTTTCGCAGGTTGATGAAGCGTGGCAAGGTTAAATTGGTTGAATTAAGTGATTCGTTTGGAGTGGAAGTATCGACAGAAGATGGTAGGAGATTGGTTCCGCCTGGCTCTTGAAAGCTGTGTGAAGGCTCTGAGGTAAGAACGTATCATTATTTACTAAAATCTCTAAATTTCTTTAAAAAAATCAAAATTCCAAATTTGATTCCATTTGCTTTATTAGTTCTCGAGTTATGCAGAAATTTGTGTTTCATTTGTTAGTGAGCACCCCCCTCTTTCAGAAGGCAGAAGAGTCTCAAATCACCATAGAGACATTTCTCTCCTTCAAAAACCTCCATACACCAAATTTGGTTTTATTTGCTGGATTAGTTCTAGAGTTATGCATAAATTTGTGTTTCATTTGTATCAGAGCCCCGCCCCCCTCCTCTTCAGAAAGTGGACGGGTCTCAAACAGTATTAATCTTCAAAAACCTCCACATGCCAAATTTAGTTCCATTTGCTTGATTAGTTCTCGAGTTATACAGAATATTGTATTTCATTTGTATGGGAGCCCCCCTTTCAGGGTGGGGGGTGGGGGTGGGTCTGCAACCATCATAGAAACCTTTCTTTTCTTTAAAACCCCACACATGCTAAATTAGGTTGCTTTTGCTTGATTAGTTCGCGAGTTATGTAGAAATGAGTGTTTCATTTGTATGGGAGCGCCCCTTTCCAGAGAAGGGACGGGTCTTCAGCTATCATAAATAAGAACCTTCTTGGACCCCAAAAATTCCTGCATGCCAAATTTTACACATATTGGTTTTCGAGTCTATTAGGTTCAGAGAGACAGACAGACAGAAATTAATTTTTATATACATAGAATACCATTTTTGTATGAAATAATACATCCAAAAATAATTTAACATCACCATGTGAGATTGATCATAAACTTTTTTTTCTATAACATGATACAAATTTGATGTGAATTCATGTTAGTATATAATTTATATTTATGTATAATTTATATAATTTATATGGGTCATATGAAAATTCGAAGTGGCCGAGAAAAGGGTCGAACGTGTATTCGACTTACTCCGATATGCACAAAGCATGGAGGATTCCTTCATTTTTCGCCCATATTTTAAAAATCTCAGTTTTTTGTGTCAATTGAAAGATCGAATTGGGACCACCCCCAGTTTTTGAAAGAATGCATTTTTTGAAATGCTTGCATTCCCGAAACTGTCTAAAAACCGTTTGGTGCTATTTGATGGAAATTATTTAAGAAAAAAAAGGAGGCAGTGTTGCCAAACAAGAGTTTATGGATTTCAAAAAACAACATGCGTCATTCGTCATATAAGTAAAATTTAATTTAAAAAATTGCTCCTCACACTTCGTTACGTAGAAATCACGTAAAATCTTAAGCTATTTTTAGCCGTTCCTGAGTTAGAGCATTTTCGAACGAAGAAGTCCATAATATCAGTTTTTTTTGTCGATAATCCATACTTGCTTTTATCAGTATCTACGCAACTATAATGTTTAAAAACAAGAATCTGGATGGTTTACAATTTTCAATTCAACAATCAATGAAGTAAAAGAAACTAGCAGCGTTGCCAAAAATGCTTTTACTACTTTATAGATAAAAAATTGCATATTTTGTCAAATGAGTATTATTAAATCTGTAATATTCCAATTTTATCGTGCTTTTGTTATTTTTATGCACTGAAAAAACTCAAAACCTCTAGGTTTTCTTAGCCCTCCCATTGATAAAGCACTGTGAATGAAATAAATCTATATTTATAACTTGATTGTCAAAAACTTTTATTTCTTTGGTCTTAAAATAATCTGCTTTGAAACTATTGTGTCTCAAAATAATCTGCTGAATGTTTCATACATGCTATTTTCCGCAAAATTCAGAGAAAATTCTATTTATCGGTGACAGTGTTGTCAAACATGTTTATTTATTTCGACATTTTTTTTCATATAAAAAAGATATAATTTCGTAATTTTCGACAAAAGAGTATTATGCTAACGTTTGCATTAAACACAATGGTTTTTTTTCGGATGATGATAAAAAAAAGCTAAAACAGATAATTGCTTTTGATAAATTTCCCATGGAAGGAAATTATTTAAGCTTACTTGCAAAAAAAAGCTAAAGCCTTGCCAACGGCTTTCCGGCAGTTAACCGGAACATTCACCATGGCGGACGAAAAAATGCGTGTAGGCATGTTTTTGAGTTCTTTCTTTGTTTTATTTATTACCTCCTCCTGAGTTTTCGCGACAAAATTGTTGGAGTCGAAAGAAGAGCGACTTTGACATCCCCTTCTCGCTGATTGTCAGCCACAGCAGCACCTTTTTGGGGAAATTGGTGTGTGAAATGAACTTCCCCTCGGTGCTCACTTCCTTCGTGGGAGAAGTAAAATACGAAGTGCCCTGCCAGTCGTTGCCATCCAGGGTGAGATAAGTCTCGTCGTCCATCACCACCGCCACGTCGCAATTCGCCGGAAAAATCGAGTTGATCATCTTATTCAGTCGCTGCCGCTGCGTCATTGCCTGCAGCTTCGAAACCAGTGGACGCGATTTCCGCTTCCTTAAATGTATGTTCATGTTTACCAGGTACTTTTTCACTGTTTGGCTGGTTGAAACGACTTCCCGGCCATGCGCACGCAGCCGCTTTGTAGCCGCTTTTCCCTCGGACATCCTCTTCAGCATCCTTTGGAGGGGTTCGTCGGCCGGTTCCGCTCAGGGTCGTCGGCCGCCCAAAACCGGGCTTTCTTTCGATGCTCTGATTGTTGTCTAATAGTGCCAAGATGTTGTAGATGCTGAAACGGGCGTATCCGGCGTCCACAATGTGCCGCACGATGTCCGTTTTCGACGCGATGGGGTACCGTTCCTTAAACGCGCGCACTTCTGAACGAAGTTGCTTCACTATTTTTGCCATCACGGTTAGAATTCACCTGATAGAGCTGTCAAATTTTGTCTGCTGACTCATGGGTTACTATGATTGATGCTGCAGGGTAGTTTGAAAAATCAGCAATTTTTGTCCATTTTAGGGGCAACCTTTCCACGTTAGGGATTAATCCCTCAGCCCACATTTCTCCTGTGTTATTTCTCTTTAGTGTGTCCACAAGCGTTGCATTGTAATGGGTGTTCCCGCAAAGTGCCGAAGTTGCCGATGCGTTAACAGTTCAAAGTTTTATTATTAGCTGTGCCTGGCAACCAATGCATTGCATTTGGTGAACAAACCATAATCGATACTATGCCATTCTAGAAAACATGCCTTTTAAATTTCTAGTCACCGTACCTCGGGTTCTACACGATTGATTTGGCTGATATTTTTTTGTTGATTTCTTGTTACGTTGATTTCTTGTTTTTGATTTCCTAAATTTTTAATTTTTTATGACCATTTGATGGAAATTTTTTGATGCAATAAACTGCTTAATGTTCTTAAAATGTCATAAAACAGATTTGTTTTCAAGAATTTTCAAAAATCCGCTAGGTTACATGGTAGATACTTGATTATTAAATGCTGGACAATATCAAAATCGGTCATTTAGAATCCGAGATACAACAACCACTAATTAAAAATACATTTTTTTTTAGACTAACGTGATTAAAGTTTCCTTAAGCATTGCAAAGTATGTTGAAATGAGCTACTAGTTATCAAAAAATGCTTCAGGCACAACACAATGCTTCAGGAAGGAAAAGCATCCCAAAACTGCAAAACAAAATATCAGATATAAATGATATAAATAAAAATAAATATTAATTGTTAAATGAATTCAAGCAGAATACTATTTATTTTGGACAGTGTTGCCAAATAGGCATTCTCTCATATTAATCTCTTTTCCTTTTTCTTTTACAATTTTTTTTTCTAACTTGTCAAAAAGGAGATTAACGATTTCTTCATCGTACTTATGAGTTGGAAAAGCTCCACAGAACATCATAACACTGTAACCGATAAATAGCAGTATTTTTAGAATACCAACGGTACTCCAAACTATCTTTAAGTTCAGATCTTCATGTTCTACATGATCAACAAAGTGAATAACGATGTCTTCACCGTACTTATGAGTAGCAATAGCTCTACAAGACATCGTAATACTGTAGTAGACATGTTCCAGTATTTTTAAAATACAAACGGTTCTTCAAACTATCCTTGAACACAGATATTGATTTTCTACATGATAAAGGTTATTAACGATGTCTCCGTAATGTTTCCATCATATCATGACTTTCACATTTTCATACAACGATCCAGATTTAGGCGGTATCTAGCGTTAACTAAAACAAAATATTCCTTCAATTTATGACATCTAGCATTCTACATAGGTCCATTATATTACGCAAAAAATTACATTTTAGTTGACTTTTGAAAATTACGGAATCTGCTGCAGGCTTTTGCACTTATTACTGAATGTATTTTTCAGTTCCGGTTCGCATATGGACTTTTTACCAATTCTGAGCTAATCTGATTCATGCACCGCTGTGTGCCATTTGGCCAGAGTTTGTTTCCACAATTCAACCTTTGTCATTACTTCATCGTAACTTATAATACCCATTATATTTGATAAAACTTTTTTATTGATTTTACTTCATAGATGATTTAAACATTACTTATTGTTTTTCTTTGTCCATTTGTCTTTAACTACCTTTCCATTAAATCTTCAATTTCCTTACTCGGTAGCAATAACTATTAGGTCAGCATAAATAAAAGCGGCTTCCTGTTATAAAATCAGCATCAACCAGCAAATAGTGTCTATGGCAACAGTAAGTTAAAGTTTATAAATGTTAGCTTTGTAAAATTTCAATATATTTAGCAAACATCATATCAAGATTTTGGCGAACCACAGAGTTCTTCAATTTAACACTTCACAACATTTCTTGCATTTCAGGATCAACCGAATGAAGATCATATATAATAGATACGAATGATTGTAGTAATTTTCATTTACATAAATATATACACTATTATATGAATAATTTATGGGATTGAGAGGGACCATCAGGGCATTCGATTGAAGCACTCTGGATGAGGAGAGTGGGAATGCCAGCTCCCGATTGCTAACAGTTTGTGAATAGAGGGCGGGTTTTTCTCCCCACCCAATGGGCATGCTCATGTTAGATGGCTTGCTCTTTTGAAAAATTGTTCAATCTTGTTGTTGGAAAGAGATTCTTCATAGCCCTGTGGATAGGTATAAGTGATGTGGGCTATCGATCCACCCAACCCATTTTTGGCCCTTAATACAATGTAGTACATATCATCATACTATTTTTGGCTGAATAAATAATTCAGATTCCTTAAGAAACCATCCAGACGATTGTAGCTAAACATAATATTTGAGTGGATATTGCTCAAAGAATGGCAAGATTTTCGGCAAAAACTGTTAAATGCAAAATCCCTTGTTTCAAAATGCTGTAACTCCAGAAATGCTCAAAATACCTTGAGGATTTGACTGACTTCTCCATAACAATTGTGAAGAACACGCTTACTTTGGAATTTTTCATATAAAAAAGTATTCTTTTGACGATAAACACAATATAATGTTTCAAATGCAAAAAGAACACATGTTTGGCAACACTGCCGCTGAAATATCATATTTTTCTGGATTTCTTCAACAATTGTCTTTAAACTGCATCCAACTACATCGTATGAAAATTAATTTTTGTTTATATTGAAAGTAAAACTAACGAATCTATTTGTTGTATTATGCAACGATGTTCTAGCATCGTTCTAGCATGTTCTAGCATACCTAAGAATTGCAAGCAAAATATCTCTCGAACAATAAAACTTGTTATTTCAGATACCTGGGAATACCTGAGAGGTACTATTTTGGTATTGTATCACCTCAATTTGATATTCGCATAAGATTGTGGGAACAATTTTGTAGTATTATCCTCAGGCATTTTACCTCTTAATCTGAGCTCTTATATACCAAGGCCAGTTATCAAGTTATTCGTTCCTGCTCGGGTTTCGCTACCGTAAAAATCTTGCCAGAACAAATTCCGCCGAATGAAACAAATGCCACAAATTGACATCATCTTCACTTTCCCCGCGAGACGCTAAAGCAGATGCTCGTGGCTTGGAAGAGGTTAGAATGATGAACTCAAGAAGGCACCATACAAAAGTTCAGCAATTTCACAAGCTCAGCAGGAGACGCACGTGCGTCGAACTATCGGAACCCACTTCTCACGTACATCCCCACCCCAACCATCCAAACGAATATTCAAATCATAAACTCATCAAGAAGTCTACTTAAAATCATGACCGAGATGGCAAATTGTGACAAGATTAGCCCCGAGAACCGACGCCTGCTGCGAGGGAATGTAGTTTGTTTTGCGTCCCGTCGGGTTGGAATTTGCTTGACGATAACAAACTTTGAGATCGTGACCGTATGTGTGAGAAAAGTTCGCTCCTTTATCGCTGTCAAAACTATAACTGGATCGACAGTGTTGCCTGCCTCCAGAAAAGAAACTATTCAAAAGATATCCAGACAAATCCTGTTTCATTATAAACTCGCTGTCTGCTTCAGCACGTTCCTCTGGAGGGAGTTTCATTAGCCAGCGCGATGAGCCAAGAGGATCGAGGACAGTGGGGAGGGTGCAGATTTATTACGATTTAAATCTTTCACGTGCACTATTTAAGACTTCATAACGCTTATTTTCCTCTCACTAACTTTCCGTGCGCCAGCATCATCATCGCCATCATCGTTCTTTCGGATCAGAACCTGGGTGTTGTGGCACTGCACGACCGACGACGGAGTGGCTTCATGTTTGTTAAGACCACAACGACTCTGGGAAAACTTTTCCAATCTTCATGAGCTGCAATTTCTCTCGGTGGTGTTATTAAATGTGTGTACTCTTCGGTGATGGCGATGGCGTTGGTGATGATGATGATGATGCGACGTCGTCCTCGTCCCCGTCCTGGTCCACGGTTGGGGACGGCATTAACGAAGTGTATGTTTGCCCGATGGAGTAGTTTTTTGGGGCTTTTTCCAGGGATGAGCTCCGGCAACACGGAGGAAGAATAATTTCACGGACTTTATGATCGTCGAGTATCCATGCGGTGCCATAAGTGAGGTAGGATCAACTGTGGGGAAAGTTTAAATTAGTTAATGAAAGCAATTTCTAGGGAGGATTGGTTATCGTTTATAAACCATAATCAGGCTGTTACTGGTTAGGGCCGATGTCGATTCACACAACACGTTATGCATTGTTTGAATTCTGAAACTTATCGTATATCACAGTGAATTTCAAACAATTCCATCTTCTGAGATGTTCACGTTCTTCTTAACTCTTCTATATTCTTCTTAACTTCTTCAACTCAGCAATTTATATGAGCACTGAACGTCAAACCAAGTAAATCTCGTAACCTGATAGCTATTTAAAGAACTTGTCTACCTAAAGTCCATTATCGTATGGGTTTGAAATCCGGAACATAAATCCAAAAAAACCAACAACACTATCAAAGATAAATGCCTAACAAGTGTATAATGATGCGACCTAACCTCTGAACCATACACACCCCGGCAATTCCGACGCCCGACAGAGCACAATACACAACACAACAATCGGGGCGAATCTTGTTCGATTCCCACACTCAGCACTCACAAAGCTTTTCCATTGAAAGAAGAAGCGAAAAAAAGGCCCAGAAGAAAAGAAGGTCCACTAACCGCTAGGCATTCGGTTTTCCAGCATCCACATTTCTCTCTAACAAGCATACATTCGAGGAGAACGACTGCAGTCACGTGGTGGAGCTCAGCGGGAAGGGAAACATACGAGATGGCTCGTTATTGATAAATTTCCCATCACCGAAACTCCCGCCGGATCCATCGACGGATCTTCAGATTTACGCTGAAATTGTACCCCAGCCCCCTCCCTCCTATTTTTCAAAGTGGATATCCACTGGGTGCCACTGGGTTTTAACGGTTTTCGTCGTATTTTTTACTGGCCCTGATACTGGTTCATCGCTTCACAGTGTTGCGGAATTGGAATTAAATTCACTGAAATACTGCTTACGGTTTTCATTCGAAGGACTATTTGATTTTCACCAAGTTTGGGCGTAGGGCCATTGGGCAAAAATCTTGTCTACTTTGCCAATGAACATTCATTATTATTCCTTTTCTAAATCAGGAGTAGTTCATTCTACTTTCAATACAACACATGTTGAAGATTGAATTTATTATTTCTTAAAATCGTTTAGATATGAGACAAATGAACTTTCATTCGTTTTTCCAATGTGAAGATCTTTTTTACTATCGCACAGGTTTGGGCCGAAGGGTCTCAGATTGTTACGAAACTTTGTTAACGCGTAGGGCCCCATGGATATATAAACTAAAATCAAATTTAAAAAGATCAGGGTTGCCAGTTTTCTTGAAGAACGCCAATTGAAGTTTTACGATTTTCCCGTACATCAAAAATTCATAACTCAAGAACGATTCATCGTAGAACATGACAAGTAATTTCCCTTCACTGTGGAAAATTAAGTAGGAAACCTGGCAACCCTGATTTTTTTAATATTGTTCATATATCCATGAGCCCTACGCAAGGACAAAGTTTCGTACCCTTCGGCCCAATCTGTACAATCACAAAAAAAAATCCTCAAGTACAGGGTGCGGCAGAAAATAATGCGAAAATTTGTTCTATTTATTTCAAATCCCATTTGCAACTAATTCAAGCAATAATATCAACATTTTCGAGTGCAGTTATCTTTATAAAGTCCTTTTAAACAAATATATTCAATGTGTCCTCCATTTTTATTAATACCATCCTCGAGCCGACGCCGGAACCCAGAGCATGCCTTTCGGACGTAGTCCTCCAACATTGACTGCCATGTGCGTGTTATGGTTTACTTCGGGGGTTTCACACTAGAGTGTGATGTTTTGCAGCCTCGTGCTTCAACATATGCCCAAATCGAATAATCCAATGGATTAAGATCTGGACTGCTAGGGTGCCACAAATCCTTCGGCCAAAACTTCATGTTATCGTTCAACCATTGTTGGGTTCAATTAAACGTGTGACACGGCGCTCCATCCTGCTGTAGGACAACGTTTTGGGCTTGGAGAAGTGCAGTGGTCCTTTAAAATACCGATATACACTTCGGTATTGATTTTAACTCCAGCATCAATGAAAACAGGCGGCATTTTCAAACTGTTGAACGCCACCAAGCCAAAAATCATGACACCAGCCGGATGTTTGGTTTGAAATTTGAATTTCACTTTTTCGTTCCTCCATTTTCTGCAGTGAAATGAACCGGTCCGTGCGGCTGTTGACCACAGCATCGATGCTGAATAGCTTTTCGTCGGAGAACAGGATTATCATTTTTTCTTTCTTCAACAAGGAAAGCAATCTCTTGGAACGAGTCACTCGTAGTTTCTTGACTCTGTCCGCAATCAAGAGGCGTTTCACTCTGGCTGTGGAAGATGCTTGCAGGTCTCCTTTGATCTCCGCATGGATTTTTTCGAAAAAGTGGCTTCCTTTCTCGTGGAACGCACCGAGTTTTTGCACGGACCGATTTGATCACGTTCGGCGTGCGTGCAAAGCGCGAACGTCCGCTTCCCGGCTTCCGCTGCTTAGGACCATCCTGCAGGGACTGTTTTATCCGGTAAACTGTTCCAAATGGCACCCTATCACCTTGGCCATCTCTTTCGGCTTCTTCTGGGCGAGCAACAAACTGGTGATCACTTCTTTCGCGAACATTTTGACGAATTTGCAATAAAACAAATAGAATGTTTGGATGTAGCACTTGAATGTAAATATATACAGATACACTTTCGACAGAAATTAGTCACTAGCTACAGGACTTAACCCAAGTTTGAACATTATCGCATTATTTTCTGCCGCACCCTGTAGCAGATCATTCTTGTTACAAAACGTTCAATCTGTCAGCAGAGATTGTAATAGATCCGATTGGAGATATTGGAAAATCCGTATTTATTGAAATCTTGTTCGGCATGCAACCAACTATTTTTTCTGGGAGATTCATCCTTTTTTTTCTTCTTGGAATCATAAGTTGTTTTTTATTCTTTTCTATCTTGTCATCTGACAACAGTCTAAGTTCAATTTTTATTATGTGAAGCAAAGAAGTATTATGAGTGATTTTTTCTTCTCTTAATCTTGTTCTTTGTTCTGTACGGTAGTTCGCCTTCCCGAGGCTTATCTCTTTGTTTCTCTTTTACTTTCTTCTTTTTCTAACCGGATGGAAGATCTGCATACAGACTCCTTAAGTACTCAGGGTGTGAGGATGAGGGTGCCAACTCCTCGACCCACTAAAATCCACCCGTGCCTCTAGCCTTGGCCTCCCCCCAAACCACCTTACAGTTTTACTTATGGGAGGGGGCTAATGTGCATTAAGCACCCGTTTATGTCTTACTCCTTAGGGCTTTAGTAGTTAGTTGATCCCTCTGACCTGTCGCTGGTCATTTCGCCACTTATCCTGTAGCTCTAAAATAATCTGGGAGGCCGCCGTTTTTATCGCGTTCTCGACACATTCTCTAGGCAAGATTGTCCGGGGTCGTGCCCCAACCGCTCAGGGCGGTAGTACCGTTCCTCGCGTCATTAAAGCGAGGACAAATAAAGAACACATGTTGCGCAGTTTCGTCCGCTTCCGCGCATACGAGACACGCAGACGACTCGGCGTGCCCGTACTTTTGCAGATATTGTCTGAAGCAGCCGTGGCCTAACAGTGTCTGTGTCAAGAGGAAGGTAACTTCCCCATGACGCCGATCGACACATCCAGATATTTTCGGAATTAGTCGGTGGAACTTTTACACTCTCTCTGCCACCTGGCCATCGATATAACTCTGGTGGTCTTACGAATACCTCCTGTGCCTCTTTGCTCGAAGGACTCTATATCCTCTTATATGATGATGCCAATGGGCATCACCTCCGCTAAAACGCATACCGCGTCGCGAGACACTGTGCGGTATGAGCTGACCACTCTCAGACACATTAGCCTGTGAGAACTTAGGGCATACCTCATTATAGACAAGGCGGCGCTTGCCAGGAGCCTACGCTTGCTTCCCTGTACCGCTAAGCTATTCGACATCATGTGGGATAATGTCAATATAGCCATAAAGGCTTTCTGGCAGGCGTAGTTGACGTGACTAGTAAATGACAACCTATCGCCGATCATAACCTCCAAGTACCTCAAAGACCTCTTCAATTCAATTGCGCAGTTACCTGCACTAATCGTCGCTAGAATTTTCGGTTGTTAACAACCGTGACCTGGGTCGTATGGTGGGTTACCTCCAGTTTCCTGGAGCTCATCCATCCACAATGCCAATGGAGTGCGAGGCCGTTAGCTCTACCTCTTCGATGGATTCACCTCATATGAAGGCGTTGAAGCGAGTCAGCGATAGCCACCCAACTGGCGCTATTCAACGCGTTTCACACGTCGAGGGTGGCCACTGCACAGCAGCGGACTCCTCACCTATTGCGCTGGATTTACACTTCGGCCGCCTCGATGACGGACAGAATGGCATCCACCGTCGATTTCCGGAAGCCAAACTGGCCAAACAGGCAGACCGCCTAAACCCTCTTCCCTCTAGGTTTATATGCCGATGGGTCCCCTGGTGGCTTCCCTGTCTTCGGTAGCAATACTAGAGTTTCCAGGCGTCAGGTAAGACGCCCTCGTCCAAACATCTTTGCATCGCTGCCCTGAACATTCCGGGCGCCAGTAAAATAGCCGTCTTTATGGCCAGGTTCAATATACCGTCAGGTCTTGGCGGTTTATTTACCTTCAGCGATTTGCCTATCGCAATGAGTTCCACGTTGCTTTGTCCCTTTCGTACGCGGTGTCATTGTCATGGAACAATTCAGCCGTTATGGGAGGCCAGGGTCTCTGGTCATGGCTCGGAAAGAGTCCCCTAATGATGACCTGTTTTGGGATTGAGAGCAAGATTTCTGGTGGCGATCATTTTAACCACATGGTATAAGACTTTATGCTTGTTTCAGGGGAAATCGGGTACAATGAACCACTTTTTCGCATCCGATCAAAGTAAATTTGTTTCAATCAGCTCTTCAGCTTTTTATGCAAACGTACAGTGCATTTGGGTTCTATATACTAGCACAAAGTTTCGTTTTTGAGTAATAATTCTAGTTTGCATCCAAAATTAGGGGAGAAATGGGCAAATTGGGATATTTACTGCCGTCTAAATTCATGGGATCTTGGATCAATTTTTGCCCACTGTACAGCGTCTGAAATCTATGCTAGGTGTGATGAGCTACCGTCTTCTTAGTGCACCCACGACTCGAAATACAAAAGTTAAAATGCCGAATGTTCTAGTGCTGCTCGGGCTCAGTGCCTGTCTTTATCAATTACTATCTTATATAATGAAAAGAATTTCAATGAAGATTAATTGAATTCGCATTGAAAATCTCAGATGTTAAAGTCAAGAGCAATAGATGAATCAACCCAAATAACATTGCCAAAACTATCCGGCTCTATGAAGAAGGTTTATTAAAGTTTGCTTTAAGCCACTAGAAATCAATTTGGGGTCAGTACGGCATCAAGAGGTGCCTATCGGTTTTTCATTTTAGTCAGGTTTATAAGAACCCACACAACTTGTTTACAACGATCTTCAAACCTTGTTAACTCAAATTCTTATTTTTTATTCCAACTTTATGAGCTCGTTCAATGCCCTTTTGAAATGCCGTTAAAACTCATTCATAATATCTTATGGTCAGTTGAAAAAGCATTTTCAAACCATGTTGCCTTAAGTAAATGAATTAAGCGGCAAATTGGCACTCAGGGTGTGAAAACAGCAAAAAAAAAAATGAAAAAATAATTTTATTGTACTCATAGAGAATTTTTTGACTTTTTTTTGGCAAAACTGTGACTTCTTCCAATCGCCATATTGAAAAATAAGATATAATGAAAATTGGGAAAAATAAAGGCACACATTTTAAATGCAATTCAAATGAACTGTAGGTCGGACACCGATTTTGGCATTTTTCAAGATAACCTTTTTAAATTCATAAATTTTCAGGAAATTCATGATTAACTCATCGAATATATTTGTTTTAATTTTGTTTTTGTTGTTGTAAACTCGCAATTTCTCCGAGATGCATTAATTTTTGTCTCTTATCGTGCCAATTTCCACCATAATATTAAATGCGCATATGGTTTGGAGAATTTTTGTTAAAGAAAAGCTCAATTTGATTTGGATATTATGCGATCAAGCAAAATATCCCACAACATTAGAACTTTTTTCTAAAATCAGAGCTAAAAAATATTCAATTCTCAAATTGCACCCTAACTGAGTCAAAATATTAGTCATCGCGCACTGTTCCTAGCGAACATGAAGTAAACAAAAATTTGCCTTCATGAATCTCTTGTGCAAGATGAGTCAACTTGTTTTGTGTTGCTTTACTTTCATCATTCATTCTTTCCAGAAAGCAGTGAATGTACGTAAGTGCAAACAACTCATTCAATTTCAACGTTCTACCGTGAAGACGAAAGAACAGTCATTCATTTGGAGAATCAATGAAGTGGAAAAACCAAAACTTCTCGAATTGCTCCTGCAAATGCCTTTTTTCGAACAAATTGAATTCTGTGGCAGAAAAAATCACTCACGAACGCGAAAATGAATGACTGGTTACCAAAACATTCAGTCTAGCAACCAAAATCTCTTGAGGCTTGAAAAGCCGTGTGCTTTGCTGTTTTGTGAATGAATTGTGTGGAACACAATTCATAATTCCAATGGAATGACTGAGCATAGCAAAATAAGTAAACACGAATATGTTGCGTGACTGATAGAACGAAATGAAGAGAGCGAAAATTGTACACACTGAATTTTTTTTTTACTTATCGTTCACGACGGGTGTCATTTTTTTCGAGCTCTGTCTAAAATATTAATCACTGCTAAATTAATCAGAAGAGCAGAGAATCAAACAAAGCAGAACAAAACCAACCACAATATCACAATAAAGTTTTACAGCTATGGCCATTTGGCCGTATGCTGGTTTTTATGTCTGCCTATAGGTTTTATGAAGGTTCTGGTGTGTGTAGGCAAAATTTGAATTTTTCATTTATAATTCTAAATAATTTATACAGTATTTTTCATACAACTGGTAACCTAACGTCCGTGCTCCATCACAATATTTTCAATTATGATGTGTCCAACTCAATGGGTAAATTGAACTAAAGGTGAGTTTGAAAGAAGGGGAACTTGGAGTTGAGCACACGTACCCACTGGTTGACACTAAATATTGGCCAACGTGCACGTTGGAGGATTTGTTAAGCGACACAAATTTTCAAATCCAAAGTTCGGATGCCGTGTTGCACCATTACCCGGACTTTTTGTTCTTTAATCTGGGACACTTTTCAAATCACAAACTAGCTTGCAGTTGTGAGCTTGAGAATTTGTCATAATAGCGTATTAGCGATAAATCTGAGAAGGGTGATTCATCGACTAAGTTCATCAGGTATAGCTCGAATGAGCTTCAGCTTAATAAACAACTGAGTATTGTAGTCATTTATTCAATAAAATGTTCTCACTATTCTCATGCAATGCTCATTTCAGCCAATCGTGTCCAACACATAGTTATATTTGACCATCGACAGCTCGCATCAATAACCCTTAGTATCTTTTCATAGAAATAGCTATGCTCTTCAGACATCCGGGGAACTACAAAGATTCTAATTATATCTTTGATCATAATTTTTTTTTATTTCAGGAAACAGATAATTTATTTCGACCAAATTTTGAAGACAATATCTAATATCTCTCTATTTCTTTAAACTTTTTAATTATTAATCCCAATTAACACACAAAACAACTTTTTACAATAACTAATGATTGTTTTTTTTTATCAATCTTCACACTCCCAAGCGTCGTTCAGCTCATAAGAATGATTTGATAGAAATGAGAAAATCAATTCGTATGTGTCAGTTTCAGGAGACAAAATTTTTCGGGAAATCTTTCTTTACGTTTCCCGACTTTTTACTAACGTGAATTACGTCTCGTGTAAATTTCGTAATTTTTAAGTGTGTATTCTAAATGTATTGCAAAACATGTCTAGTTCGGAACGGGTTGGATCTCTCGTATTGTTCATATGAATATGACTAACGATTGTGCTAGAAATGCATTTTTCACTGCTGAAAGAGGAATAAAAAAAACTAAAATTGTTACTTTGGTATGTTTCTAATGAGGACTGGATTTTATTTGACTCATTCGAGTTTTACTTTCCAGTCCAGCTATGATAAAATTGTAAGTGATCATCAAACATCCACAAGCAATTTTCAATTCAACCAAAATGATTTTTTTAATAGTGTCAATCGCAGAGTCTAACTGCCCTATATTATCATAATTACAACTTTTATTAATTGTAACCTATCGATCTGAGTCTAAAATAATACTCACCATGTTCTACATTAAAAGTAAAAAAATATTGTTTCTTCATTTGATACTCAAACTCATCCCCACCTAGATGAAATTGAATATTGATATTGACAACAGCAAACGTGATAATAATCCATCGACGAATAATCAAAACCAAACAATGACTTCCGAAATTCAGCGGTTGCTCTGGTATACTGTTATTTTAAAATTCAAATTCACGAAGACAGTTGGTCTGTACGTTAGGGTTGTCTTCATTTTTAGTTTATTTGAGTGCAGATGAATTGTTTTCTACCGGTACTGATAAGGGTAATTTTGTTGTACAAGATGATACACCCATTTTTCGAAAGGTTTATGAAGTTCCACAAGTTTAGGAGCACTTGGACGTTCAAGAAAAAAAAATAATATAGATTCATTACACCAACACATGTTTGTGAGTGGGCTTAACATGTGATGGATGTCATTGAAAAGATCCAGGAAATAGGATTTGTAATCGACTGAAATAGAGTGATTGTCCGAAACACATATCCTTTGCCATTGACACAGGATTGTTTTAGAAGAATTGAAAATTGAGCGAAAGGGCCTGGCTAGAGTAGTACTCGAACCTAGGACAGCAAATCAAGTAACCAATAAGCATTTCCAAAGCGTCTTTACGACAGTTTATCAAGCATTTAAGTCACCTTAAATGCCACATAAATGCCACTTTTGGCCCAATATACGTCTAATGCTCGCATTCGCATTTCTTATTACAGGCTACAAGCATTTAAATAGCATTTGAAATCAAACTGTACAACAGATAGCATTCAAGATGCTGATATAATGCTTGTCGCATCTGAAATGCAGATTAAGGGTTCATTTACTGCATATGTCAATGCTTATCGATTACCTGGTAAGAGATCGTTTCTCCAAACCGCCGGGTAATTATGTACTGTAGCTTCAAATCCAAAAATATTTTTTTTTATTCTGCACGGCCCCTGGGAGCTCATCGACATCATGTGCACTGAGTGCTGAGCACTGAGCACTGAGTGCTGAACACTGAGCACTGAGTGTTTAGTACTGAGCACTGAGCATGGAATGCTGAGCACTGAGAACTGAGCACTGAGCATTGAGCGTTGATCACTGAGCACTGAGTGCTGCGCACTGAGCGCTGAGAACTGAGCACTGAGCATTGAGCGTTGAGCACTGAGTGCTGAGCACTGAGTGCTGAGCACTGAGTGCTGAGCACTGAGGACTGAGTGCTGGGCACTGAGCACTGAGCACTGAGCACTAAGTGCTTAGCACTGAGCACTGAGTGCTGGGCACTGAGCACGGAGTGCTGAGCACTGAGCGCTGAATGCAGAGAACTGAGTGCTGAGCACTGAGCACTGAGTGCTGAGCATTGAGCATTGAGAACTGTGCACTGAGCCCTGAATGCTGAGCACTGAGCAATGATCACAGAGTGCTGAGCACTGAACACTGGGTGTTGAGTACTGAGCACTTAGTGCTGGGCACTGAGCACTGAGTGCTGAGCACTGAGCTCTGAGTGTTGCTCACTGAGCACTGAATGCTGGGCACTGACCACTGAGTGCTGAGCACTAAGCACTGAACACTGAGCACTGAGCACTGAGTCCTAAGAACTGAGCACTGAGTGCTGAAAATGAGCACTGGGTGTTGAGCACTAAGCATTGAGCATTGAGTGCACAGCGTGCACAAGCAGACATGCGTGTTGTCGTCAAAACACCCTCTGCAGAGGATGACAATATAGATTTTACGCGCTCATTTGAGGAACCTGATCCACATTAGGTAATTCCTCGTTCTTCAAGTGCGTCTGGTTAGTATAATAATGACTAAAATATTTACCTGCACTTAGTAATTCAGAAAAAGCACCAAAAAATGAAAAAAGTGCCACTAAATTATTAAGGCCTGTACCAACAAATAATGTGTGATCAGCATTAAAAAATTAGGAATGAGCAATAAAAGATGAGAAAAGATCTTCGGATAATCTAATTGTGACCGGTAAATCTGTCAAATAAAGCAACAGCTATTAGTATATGTGCAATTAAATATGGCAGTATTTCCGCCAAATTATGTTATTTGAGCACTAAACTATTCGCATATGTCTTTCAATTTTATTGGATTTTCCCATAAAAACAGTAAAATGAGCAATGGATATTTATATGGTTATTTATTTATCCATTGCTCATTTTACTGTTTTTATGGGAAAATCCAATAAAATTGAAGACATATGCGAATAGTTTAGTGCTCAAATTACATGATTTGGCGGAAATACTGCCATATTTAATTGCACATATACTAATAGCTGTTGCTATTTGACAGATTTACCGGTCTGATTAGTTATCGAAGATCTTTCTCATCTTTGTTGCTCATTCTAATTTTTAATGCTGATCACACATTATTTGTTGGTACAGGCCTTAATAATTTAGTGGCACTTTTTTCATTTTTTATTGCTCAAATCTCTCTTTTAATTGATGATTAATTATGCTGCCGTATAATAATATAGATTAACTTAAACAATATTTTATTGCAAAAAAATTATATCATATTAGAACTTCAAGAACTTGACGACGTGTGGGGTATATTAATGATAAATATTTAACTATATTTATGTACTTTCCTCCATATACGGCTAAAAACGCTTCATATGACAAATTTTTGAAACATCGCGGAATCTAGATTTCAAGTTTTAGAGCCTCAAACCAAGGTTCACATTTATGGAGATTTCAACCAGAAAACAGGTGATTTTTTTCACGATAATGATTGTAGGTGAAAATGAAACTTTCACATAATTCTCAGATTCTCATAGGCAACGTCCAGAGGATACTGATTACGAACTTGTTTACGATTTCAGACATGTTTATGACATTATCAGAAAACTAACAAATATAGATTGACAGAACTTTTTAATAAATGAAAAAGACATGAACAAAGCGGTTGCCATGTTTTGTAGCAAACTATATGCAATTTTTACTAACAAGCTATAAATAATCGGTATGGTATACACGTGAAATCAAAAATCTTTAAAAAAAACGAAACAAAAAGCTCACAAAGCATACAAAAGTTTTCCAAATTAAGATATATACATAGATATTTATGAAGCACTTGATGCAGAAATATTATCAGCATATGAATGGTACAAAACAAGAGAAGAAAATAATATAAAATCTGATACAAAGACACTCTTTACCTTGCACGCTTTTTCCAAAACATCTACAGTACTGGAAAAAATAAAGTGCTCACCAAAACGAATAATCTTGAAGGGTGACACCCTTTACACATTCAGAGAAAACCTTGAGCTGTATTCGACATAATTCATCTTATTCTTCCGTTTTATCGTTTCGTGCAAAGAAAATAATAAAAATCTAGGACTGGAAATTTATATCTTAATTTTTATTGAACCTTTTCTGTTATCGACTGGAAAAAATAAAGTGCTCACAAGAGAAATTGTAAAGAAAACACAGTATATAAAGCTTTTAGTATTTAGTATGTCCACCTTTTGCCTGGATCACTGCTTGTAGACGTCGTGGCATGCTTTCGACGAGGTTGTGCAGATATGTTTCATCGATGTTCTGCCACGTTTCATTGAAAGCTTTGAAAAGCTTGGTTTTATTCGTCACTTCGCCTTTATCCACCTGTCTATCCAAAATCGACCACAAATTTTCAATCGGGTTGAGGTCGGGTGATTGTGGTGGCCATTCCAACAGTTTAATGCGATTTGCTTTGAAGAATGCAGTTGACTTTCGTGCAGTGTCCTGCTGGAAAATGAAGCTTTCCTCAAGCCCCATTTTAAGAAGCGATTCCTCCAGATTTTCATTGATTATATCAATGTAACGATCAGCAGTCATGATACCTTCGATTTCCACGAGATTTCCAACGCTGGACCACGAGAAGCACCCCCAAACCATAATACTTCCGCCACCATGTTTTACAGTTTTCTGCATGTTCTGATCCAATAAGTGTTCTCCCGACTTTATCCAAACAGGAGGGCGCTGTTTCTTGCCAAACAGTTCAAATTTGCTCTCATCAGACCATACCACTCGTTTCCAGAATTCTACGGGCTGTTCCGCATACTTTTGAGCAAATTTCAATCGTTTGATTCTATTGACTTTTCTGATTAGAGGGCGTCGACTTGCATGCTTGCTCTTTAATCCAGCTTCTTGCAGCCTGTAGCGAATAATTCTTTCGGATACCTTCAGATTCAAGTTCTCACGTATAGCACGGCTGGATATTGATGAGCATCTTCTTGTTTCTCGTACGATTCTCGAATCTTCGCGTGGTGACGTAAGCCGCTTTCTCCCACGACCTGATTTGTCTGCCACACTTCCACATTGTTCGAATAAGCATACTTAGCAGCAATCCTCCGGAACGATTCATGGTTCTGGTGGTCTCGAACGATGAGTTTACGGATTTTTAGGGGGATTTGCTTACTTTCCATCTTAAAACACGAATAACGAACAAGTAAAACGGGGAAAATTGTTCTTGAATATACCGCGCATAAACAACAATAAGAGGATATGTCAATATCAGCGACTGGGAACGAACAAAACACAGTAAAATATTATAAGGTAAAAGTGAGCACTTTTTTTCTTCCAGTTCAAAAACAACTCAATTTAAGTAAAAAAAGTTTTTTTTTATTTCAAGAGAAAAGTAATTTTTTTTCTACAGAAACTGAAAGATAACGCAAATTAAGTCAACTTTGCGGAAGAAAGCTAAATAATATAATCAAATTTGGTGAAGTTATGAAGCAATGATATAATTATTTCCGGGTGAGCGCTTTATTTGACCTAAACAATTTTTCCTGTCTACCTGAACATCAAAATGACGTATCAGTTGAAAACATCACTGTCCAAGAGATTTTAATTGCACTTAAAGGTCTTGATGCTGGAAAAGGACCTAGTCCTGATGGAATACCCCCAGTACTATTGGAAAAATTAGCGACTTCTTTAGTAAAACCCTTGTTTTGGCTCTTTAATCTATCACTTCAATCAGGGACTTTCCACTATTCTGGAAAACAATATTTTGAACACCAGTATTTAAATCTGGCTAACGATCAGACAATAAAAATTATAGAGGAATCGCAATAATTTCAAGTATTCCTAAAATCAGGTAAAAATCGGATTTCAAATAATCAACGTGGTTTTTTCAAAGGTAGATCAACATCTACTAATCTATTGAAATTGGTAAAATTTTATTGAGGTGCAATGGATAGAGGATATTTTGTGAAAGTTTTATATACTGACTTCAACAAGGCGTTTGATAGAGTTGACATCCCATTGCTACTTTTCAAAATTAAGCGAGTGGGTTTAGCAAGGCCATTTTAATAGATCGAATCTTATCCGACAGATAGAACACAGGTGGTAAGTTTCAAAGGAAAGATCTCTAGAGCAGTCCATGTCAGCTCAGAAGATCCATAGGGCTCTCATTTAGGTCCTCTTTCATTTATTCTTCTTGTTGATGATGTTAATCTGTTTTGCATCGTCTTGCACTTATTAAACCACTATATTTTGGAGCCAACATTACTGCCGGTTTATTCAAAAAAATGGGTCATAACTGCCAGTCCGCACTGGACTAAACTCACCCATGCAGCATCAATCATAGTAACCCATGAGTCAGCAGACAAAATTTGACAGCTCTATCAATTGAACTCTTACCGTGGTGGCAAAAACAGTGAAGCAACTCCGTGCAGAAGTGTGCGCGTTCAAACGGAACTCCGCCACGTCGAAAACGGACAACTTGGGGCACTTTGTGGACGTCGGATACGTCCGTTCCGGCATCTCCACTATCTTGGCACTATTAGACAACAATCAGAGCATCGAAGCCCGGTTCCGGACGGCCGACGACCCTGAGCGACAAAGGATGCTGAAGAGGAAGACCTAGGGAAAAGTGGCTACAGCACTGCGTCCCCTTGGCCGGGAGGTCGGTTCAACCACCTAAACAGTGATAAAGTAACTGGCGAACTTAACATACATGTAAGGAAGCGGAAGTCGCGTCCACTGGTGTCGGAGCTGCAGGCAATGACGCAGCGGCAGCGGCTGAATAAAATGGTCTACTCGATATTCCCGGCGAATCGTGACGTGGTGGTGGTGATGGACGATGAAACCTATCTCACCCAGGATGGCAACGACTGGAAGGGCACTTCGTATTGTCTCCAAGAAGGAAGTGAGCTACGAGGTGAAGTTCATTTCACACACCAATTCCCCAAGAACGCTGCAGCGGCTGACAATCAGCGAGAAGGGGATGTGTAAGCCACTCTTCATTCGCCCCGGACTGACCGTGAACGGGCAAATTTATAGTACGAAATGCCTGCCGGAAGTTGCGGCGTTCATCAAGAAATGCCACAAGGGCGAAGACGCAGTGTTCTGGCCGGATCTGGTGTCGGACCACTACTCGAAGCGATCGTTGAAGGAGATGGAGCGGCTGAATATCGATGTGGTACCCAAGTCGGCAAACCCTCCAAACATCCCCCAGCTGCGTCCCACCGAGAATTTCTGGGCCAACCTAGAGCGTCAGATCTACTCCAACAATTTTGTCGCGAAAACTGAGGAGGAATTGATAAATAAAACGAAGAAAGAACTCAAAAACATACCTACACGCATCCAGTTAACTGCCTTCCTGAATTTTGTGCTTTTGTCATTAAATATCGAACGTCCGTTTCTTGAAACTGTAATCACTCTTTTAGAAGTTTACCCTTTCGAATGAAAGTGTTAAATTGCTTTGAAATGTTTGCTAAAAAAAATGCACATTTGACCATATGAAAATTCAGAGCACAATTTTGAATGCTCGAAAAATGATTCATTGAATACAGTTCCATCAAATCATGATTTTTACCACTAATTTTACATGTTCTTTCACAGTGCGTTGGGGGTAAAAAAAGGACACCGCAGCCGCTGCCTTCACCCCCACAGTCATCCCAAACGAACCGAAGCGTGAGTATGGTTTTCCAATGTGGTTGCATTGTGGACGGAAAAGAATCCAACTTGTCTACTTGTTCGGTACATGCATGGGAGCGAAGGAAACCCCCGAGGCAAAAATCCGTTTTCACTTCATACAATGAGATAAAATCGAGCCACCGGGGGAAAGAGGGTTCGCTTTTAAGATCCGGCTGTATGTTGCTGGTGAGGTGGAAAAAAAAGGACCAAGAAGCGTTGAACGATTGGAAAACGACCCTACTTGGGGGACATAACCTTCAAGAAAAAAAAGAAAAAAAAGGCAACGGCTTGTTTGCCTTCCCAGTTGATCCGGTTGTTATCGAAGAATCAGATGATGCTCGCTTCATTATCAACAAGGGATTATTGCATGTTTTCCCCAGGGTTTGAAGCCAAATAACTGAAGCAAAATCATTAACCTTGGCTATCATTTGATCGTATCGTTGTTAAATGTCTCAAACTTCATCATGATCCAGAGTTATTTCACATGTATGAACCTTCCAGTTACAGTGAGAATGTACAAAAGCGGAAGAAACTGGTGATAAATCATCTTCATCTTCTCCTACCATGTACCAACATACAGTTATGAAAATAACACATAGTAGGGCAAAAAAAATGAAAAATCTCAGCAACGTTACGGGAGACCTGCCAATTCCATGCTACTAAACCAAGCGTAAACTATGGTTTGGTTTTTTTTAAGAAAGCAGCACAGAAAAAAAGGATGATTTTAAACAAAGGCCCCGTTTGCAATATTTTATACGACAGACAGGATTAACGCGACGTTTAGCTTAGATTAAAGGGTGTATTCGATAAAAATGGCACACACATATATACTCATCAAAATTAAACTGATTATCGGATTTTCTTGAAATTTTCAGGGAATGAAGAACTACTAATGAGTTTTGATTTACAACATTTGTTTTATTCAATTTCGTCTCCCATCCCGAATGCCCGCACCTTCCTTTTCACTCCACCCATCAAATTTTGTACAACCGATTTTCCCAGTGTTTTTGTTGTTTTTACCCAAATTTTCTTCAATTCTAGCTCTGTTTCTAGTTTTGGGATGTTTGCGAAGTTCCGTTTTCATAATTGCCCAGAATTTTTCAATTGGACGAAGTTTCGGTGAATTTGGTGGGTTCATATCCTTTGGCACAAAATTGACTCCGTTGGCTCCGTACCACTCCAATACGTTTCGAGCGTAGTGGCAGGATGCTAGATCAGGCCAAAACAGAGTTGATCCTTTGTGCTTCTTAATGAATGGCAAGAGACGCTTCTTAAGGCACTCTTCCGTGTAAATCGCACCGTTTATTGTTCCGGAAGTGATGAAGGGGGCACTTCCGCAAATCGCCTGCCAGATTAGAAAATTCTTTGCAAATTTCGATAGTTTCTTCTTTCGAACATCTTCCGGAACATCGAACTTCGACTTGGCAACGAAATATTCTTGTCCAGGAAGTTGACGGAAGTCGGCCTTGACGTATGTTTCGTCATCCATCACGATGCATCCGGATTTGGTGAGCAGCTTCGGGTAAAGTTTCCGGGCGCGGGTTTTCGCAGTGATGTTTTGTTTTTCATTCCGGTTTGGGGCTTTTTGCACTTTGTTAACATGTAACCCAGCACGTTTCATGGTTTTCTGCACAAAACCGACTGACACCTTAGAATTTTTAGCGACATCTAGAATTGACATATTTGGACGGTTCTTGAATTGTTGTACGACTTACCTGGCCATTTTACTGTCCATTGGACCACTTTTACGACCACTCCCTTCCTTCTTTTGGACACTCAGACGCTCCTTGAAGGTTCTTATTACACGAGACACAGTTGTATTTGCAATTCCAAGCCTTTTAGCAATCCACCGGTGGGACGCCCCTGGATTTTGATTGTGAGTGCACAAAATTTTCTCACGGACAATTTCTTGTTTCGACGACATGACTGGAACTACTGAATGTATAACTATGAAACTTGACAGATGTAAATAATACACTATAGATAAGATCTACTCAAATTTCTAGGTTTTTTACTCATACGATTCAAAAGTTACAGAAGATTTTCTGTGTGTCATTTTTATCGAATACACCCTTTAACATGAAATATCTTGTAACTTTACCACAATTTTAGAATTTTTATCTGAATTTTTATGTTTATAAAATTTAAAATTACATATTCCTTCCAAACTATGTCAGAATGGTTCTCTTCATCAAAACATGGCACAGTGGGCAAGAACTGATGAAAACCAAGGAAAAAATCTGTAACTTTTGTCGGTTTAAGCGCGGCTAGTAAACAAGGCCGTTTCTACTGGGAAATTGTCTGAGTAATCGAATGGAACTGATTTCAATCAACGCATGGATATGGTTGTGGAGTTAAAGAGCTTAGTTTACCCCACTTCCCCTTATATTTTTGAATAATTTAAAGATATCTTTGCCTCTCCACAAGATCAACAAAAGAGTGCTAATACCATGTGCAATTTCCTGAAAATCGAACAAAAGCTGTTTAATTTACCGCACGGCTCTGTGAACGAATATATGGCGGGTTTTACCCCACTTCCCCTTGTATTCTTGAATTGTTTTTTGATATCATTGCTCGGAGTGGCTCAAGATCAACCAAATAAAGCTTATTTTAGTTATTTAATCTACCGCACGGCTCTGTGAACAAAGATATGGCTGATTTTACCCACTTCCCCTTATATTTTTTAATACTTTTCAGATATCTTTGCACGGAGAGGCTCAAGATCAACAAAATAGTGATGTTCCCATGTGAAATTTCCTGGAAAATTGAATCAAAGCTGTTTCAACTACCGCACGGCTCTGTGAACGAAGATATGGCTGGTTTTACCCCACTTCCCCTTGTGTTTTTGAATAATTTATAGATATCTTTGCTCGGAGTCGCTCAAGATCAACAAAATAGAGCTAGTCCTATGTTAAATTTCCTGGAAAACATAATAGAGGCTGTTTTACATACTACACGGCTCTGTTCTCAAAGATTAAGCTGATTTTATCCCACTTCCTCTTATATTTTTGGGATAAATAATTCAACTATATGGGTTAAACTGGGGTGAAATTAGCGATATCTTTGTTCACAGAGCCGTGGTTGAAACAACCTTTATTCAATTTTCAAAGAAATTTCATACAGGACTAGCCCTATTTTGTTGATTTTGAGTGACTCCGAGCAAATATATCTATACATTATTTAATAATATAAAGGAAAGTGGGGTAAAATCAGCCATATCTTCGTTCACAGAGTCGTGCGGTAGTTAAAACAGCTTCCATTCGATTTCCCACTTCTTTGTTGATCTTGAGCCTCTCCGTGCAAAGATATCTGTAAACTATTAAAAAATATAAGAGGAAGTGGGGTAAAATCAGCCATATCTTTGTACAAAAAGCCGTGCGATAAATGAAATAACTTTTATCCAAATTTTCAGGAAATTTCACATATGATTAGCCTTATTTAGTTTATCTTGAGCCACTTCAAGCAAAGAAATCTATAAACTATTCAAGAATACCAAGGGAAGTGGGGTAAAACCAACCGTATCTTCATTCACAGGAAATTTAACATGAAACTAGCTCTACTTTGTTGATTTTGAGCCTCTGCGTGCAAAGATATCTGTAAATTATACATAAATATAAGGGTAAGTGGGGTGAAATCAGCCATATCTTCGTTCACAGAGCCGTGCTGTAGTTGAAACAGCTTTTATTCGATTTTTCAAGAAATTTCACATGGTATTAGCACTACTTTGTTGATCTTGAGCCTCGTAGTGCAAAAATATCTATAAATTATTTAAGAATATAAGGGGAAGTAGGGTAAAATAAGCTCTATAACTTCGGTGATTGAAACCAGTTCCATTCAATTTCCCAAACAATTTCCAAGCGTAAATGGACTTGTTTACAAGCCGCGCTTAAAAGCCACAAAACTTACATATTTTTTTCCTTGGTTTTCATCAGTTATTGCCCTCTATGCTTGGACAGAATATTAATAGAAAAAAATGTTATTATTTTTTCGATTTTATTTCGAGGCACGGGATTTTAGCCCCCCTTGATTAAAAGCAAATGTTGAGGGCACGTACATCCTTAAAAGCTATGATATCTATTGTTTATTGAATCTCAGAATCATATTGCCTTCATATTTAATCCTACATTCATCACCCAAGAAATTAATTCACTCACCCAATTTTTATCTCATAAAAGTCTGTTACAAACAAATTCAAAATTACCATTATCACCGATCCGCCCGAATCTCTATACATCTCACGAAGCAGCGGAGAAGGAAAGAAAAACGTCACATTCCAAAATAATAAACCATTTTTATGAAATATGAACCGAAGATCCCGGTCCTTTACCAGTTTGATCCACCATTAGTACAAACAATAACAACAACAACAACACCATCGCAGCAGTCGTCGTTGGAAGAGCTCTCCTACACAAAAGGATCCGTGGCTCACTTTGTTATTTTTCGCACTCTCCTTTCTCTCCCCCAATTTTTTTTTCTGTTGCTGTCAGGAAATGAATCAAAGTAAAAAACGAACCGAAAACGAAGGTGTGAAGGTGAAAAAAATAAACAACAAACCCTCACCTACCCCACTTTCAGGATGACGACTATTAAGGCGACGACCGACGATGACGACGCTGGTCGGTGGTGTGAGACGGGAGAAAATCACTTTATTCATGATTTTTTTACGACGTTTTTTTTTTTGTCATATTTTCTCGGCGCATTCCAGCCTTGAGGAGAGCTCCGGGGGCACCATCGGCAGGGCGAATTGGGAAAACTTTTGTTCCCTTCTATTAGGTACACCTTCGAAGTTGTTCGGAGTTGTGTCGGAGGGCGGTGATGACAAAAAATTACGGAAGCTTTACATATGTCATGCGAGAGGGGGATTCCGAGGCTTGATTCATTCATTGTTAGGTTGGTTTTTTGAACCTTTGTAGGAGTAGGACAAAAGAGCGTCGACAGGAATGGCAATTTGTGTTGAATATAGAATATACTTCTTAAGGTTTTTTTCCGGGCTAATAGTTTTATCACACTATTTGTATATTAACTTAATTTATGCTGGTCCAAAGTTCCATTACGAGGTTGAGGGTTGTTTGTTTCTACTTCTTCGCGTGTCCCAAACTGGGGGAGTTTACTCATTAACACTTCCGGTCCGCTTCCTAGCATCTTGCTATGAAATACTTGGAGGTTGCTCACCCACCGATTACCTAGATCTGCTAAGTTTTGGTAAACCGACTGCTCAGAAGTATCTCAATTTGTAATATTTCGTTCACTATATCACAAACAATTGCGAATAGTTGAACGGATCGGAGATTTTGGCGAATATTGCCAGCAAACGGCTAGGCGAAAGGCAAAAATAATCGGTTTGTGGTCGGTGTAGATGTGGCAGCTTCGTCCTTCTAGCAAGAACTTGAAGTGCCGTACTGCGAGATAGATCGCGGTTAGTTCACGGTCGTACGTGCTGTACCGGAGTTGCGCCTTGTCGAACTTTTTAGAGAAGAATCCTAGTGGCTGAACCTTTCCACCTACGATCTGGTGAATGACTGCTCCTGCTGCTATGTCGGATGCATCTACCCAAAGAGGCCGATTTGACATGGTGTGCCAGTAATGTTGCCTGGACAAGTTGCTGTTAGCACCATTCAAATGTTGCAGTGGTTTCGTCGGTCCAGATCAACGGTGAGCGATCGTTGCGTTTATTGCCCGGGGTCATCGACAGCAATGGGATTTGCACTTCGATCGCGTTTGGCACGAACCTCCGGTAGAAGTTGATCATTGCCAGGAAACTTTTCAGCTCCTTCACTATCGATGGCTTCTTGATGTTTTGGACATCTTCCAAACGTTCTGGCAAGGGACGAATTCCTTCGTCGGATACATTGTGTCCTAGAAAGGTGATTTCCGTACGTCCAAACTCGCATTTGGCAACATTAATTGCCAGGTCGTGCTGCTTTAGTCTTTCAAACAGTTGACGCAAATGTTCTCGATGCTCTTCAGGCGACGATGAGGCAATAAACAAGTCATCAATATATGAAAATACGAAGTCCAGTCCTCGAACGACCTCATGGACGAGCCGTTGGAATGTCTGGGCAGCATTTCTTAATCCAAACGTCATGTAAGAAAACTCGAACAGTCCAAACGGTGTCGGGATAGCCGTTTTCGGGATGTCCTCAGGATGAATTGGAACTTGATGGAACGCCTTCTGCAAGTCGAAGGCTTGCGATTCCTGAAGGTACGGAATCGGGCATCGATCAGAAATTGTCTGTGCGTTAAGAGCATGGTAATCTCCACACGGGCGCCAAGATCCGGCAGCTTTCTTCACCATATGCAGCGGGCTGGCCCAGTTGCTGCTGGACGGCCTGCAGATTCCAAGCTTCATCAGATGTTCGAACTCGGTATGGGCAGCTTCCAGCTTGTCCGGTGGAAGACGCCTCGGTCTCGCGTAGATAGGTTGGCAGGTTGTCTCGATACTATGAACAATGGTTGATTTGCTTACCGTACCTGGTGGAGCTAGTCGTGTGATGCTTGGAAATTCGGCTAACTTTTCTGCGTGCGGCGAAACTCCGTCCTATCACCAGCGTCAACTTTCGATGCTATTACCGCAGCTTGAGCGTGGGGCGGCAACCTTGATGCCCACAAGTTCAGCAAAACAGTCTCCCCAAGCGAATTTCCAGCAACGCGCTTCATCTCGTTGAACAATTGACTGGGTTTCCTATCTCCGAGTGGCATATCTGACAGAACAAGATGCAAACGTCTCTGTTGGCTATCGGTGAAATGTTTGATGAGCGTCTTTTTGATGTACGCGTACTTGTCGTTGGCCGGCACACCATCAATAATCGAACGCAGCTCTGTTAGCTTATTCGGGGGTACCTGTGCCATTACATTATTGTATTTCCGCGTGTCGTGTTGAGCATGAACACCAAAACCAGAGGCAGCGAACCAGAGTTCCAACGCGAGAAAATACGACTCGATGTTGGATTCACTCATATTCGGCGGTTGGAGCCGCGGTGCACTTATCGATTCCAACAATTGCATACCGGGTTCTGGTTCTAACTTTGGCGGGTCAGGCATTTTTGCTCATCAACTCACTTGTACGGTCGATTACAACTTCGAGCGCGATGCGAAACTGCCTTGATTTTTACTAAGAACGTTCGGGGTCACCACTTTGGCATGCGTGGCCAGTAAATATCCGTGTTCACTTCTAGTGTATGATATATTATATTTGTCAGAAATAATCTAGGGGGTTTATGTACAGAATAGGTCAATGCCCAGGTCAGTGGCATTTGACCCATCAAAATAATCAAAACAATAATCCATACAATATGGTGTAGAACGCAGAAGGCAGAAATAAAGGGTATTGTTTAAATTTATATCTGCTCTCGATCGGGTACGAGATGTTGCACAGCAGATGAGTGCTGTCGACTCGACGATATATAACGTTTACATTAAAAAAAAATTAACAAAAATTGCCGATTTTTCATGGGTTCACCTTCATCCGCACTGGCAAAATTACCCATGCACCATCTATCATAGTAACCCATGAGTCAGCAGACAAAATTTGACAGCTCTATCAGTTGAACTCTTACCGTAATGGCGAAAACAGTGAAGCAATTCCGTTCAGAAGTGTGCGCGTTCAAAGAACGGGACCCCGCCGCGTTGAAAACGGACAACGTGCGTCACTTCGTGGACGCCGGATACGCCCGTTCCGGTATCTACAACATCTTGGCACTATTCGACAACAATCAGAGCATCGAAGGAAAGCCCGGTTCCAGACGGCCGACGAACCTGGTCAACTCGATTTTCCCGGTGAATCGCGACGTGGTGGTGATGATGGACGACGAGACCTATGTCTCCCTGTATGGCAACGACTGGCAGGGCTCTTCGTATTTTACTGCCCCATGAAGGAATTGAGCTCCGAGGTGAAGTTCATTTCACACACCAAGTTCCCCAAGAAGGTGCTTCTGTGGCTGACAATCAGCGAGATGGGGATGTTACAGTCACTCTTCTTTCGCTCTAGACTGGCCGTGAACGGGGAAATTTATAGTAAGAAATGTCTGCCGGAAGTTGCGTCGTTCATCAAGAGGCTAAAAATCGAAGTGGTACTCAAGTCGGCGAACTCACCCAACGTCACTCAGCTGCGTCCAATCGAGAATATCTGGACCAACCTGAAGCGTAAGATCTACTCCATCAATTTTATCGCAAAAACTGAGATAAATAAAACGAAGCAAAAACTCAAAAACATGCCTACACACATGTTTTTGTCCGCCATGGCGGATGTTCAGGTTAACTGTTGGAAAGCTGCTCGCCAGGGCGTGAAGATTTTTTACAAGTAAGCTTAAATAATTACCTTCCATGGGAAATTTATCAAAAGCAAATATATGTCTTGGCAGTTTTTATCACCATCCGTGAAAAAGACCATATTTTTTATGCAAACGTTACTTTAGCGTATCGTTAATTTTCACTTCTTTTAAACACTATTTTGAAAAAGAACTTTTTTGAGTGAATTAGTATCGTTAATCAAAACGAACCGTTCTGCTAACCTTTTCCCAACTATCCAACATCCCAATGATTTCTCGAGGAAGTGTAGAGGATTTCTCGGCTTCCTTCAAAGCGAGTATCACGTTAAGACGTTCCTGCTCATCCCCTACTAGACCAGCACTCGGGCACGGCCAGCGCCGGTATTGCTTCAAAATGAGTCACCAGTTTTTACACATTGAGGATGTATGATATTTGTTCTTTGTGTAAAGACAGCTAATCTGGCAATAACGGAGTAGCATTCGTGCTACTTATGCTCATGCTCAGTTCCTCGCGTATCTCAAACTTCCAAGATCTTTCGCACTTGGTCTGACTGTGTTCTCGCTGCACACCTCTTTGTCTTTTTCCGATGGCCATTTGTGAAACAAATGTTTTTTTACCTGCCGTTTGACAGTTATGCAATAACGAAGTCTGTTCAACTTATCGGATGTAACATCGTAATCAACAGATGGCAGAATTGTTCGCGCAAATAGGTTCAATCAAGGTGCAATTTGCTTGTGTCAAATTAAATTGTTAAATTGTTGATTCCCAATCAAATATTACGCTTCAGTTTAATTGAAGTTTATGTTAGAACATAGAAATGACTTTCTAGTTAGTTCAGGCTTTACCAGGCTACTCAGAAAGTGGTTTACAACATTTCTTTCATTTTTGGATCAACCATGTGTAGATCATATTTTAGATACGTAAACCCAAAAGTTGACATGGTCACAAAAATGCAATTGCAGTTTTTGCAATCATATCTTGCGAAATCCGCATGATTCAGAAAAGGCAATCTTGCCCACCAAGATCCACAAAGCGTTCTATGGTATACACGAAGCCATGTAAATGTGTGCAAGCGGTTAGCAGCACACGAATTCCTCGAAACAAATTTATCGCTTTGTGCAACTGTAGGACGTTGTTTCCATTCATTGCAATTTGTTAAATTCGCTTTTAGAGCCGTGACACTGGCGACCACGGTTCGAATCTCAGTTGCAAATTGAGGTCGTATTTTCTTTTTGAGAGCCATTGAACTTCCAGACCAAATCTCATCCTTAACAACCAGTATGCTGCACAATCTCACGCAGTCATTAAATTTTGCAAAGCGAATTGATGTGTTGCTTTATTGCCCATGACCAATGTTGCATTTTTTCTCCAAGTTGCGAGACATTACGAGAAATGAAACAAAATCATGAGAAATTGCATAACAACCTTGCTTTTCAATGTTGGATGTATGCTTGTTGTATTTTTCTCTTCTATAAATAGATTTTTTTAAGGTCCACCAGCGGAATTCTGAAAAGAGTAAGAACTTCTACGCCAGGGCTTTGATGATATCGTTGCGTAAATCCTCTCGAATCATTTTGCCAGCCGTACACGGAACATGTCGTCGAAGAAGCCGCTGCTGCAATTGACACGGAAGGAGCCACGTTTGAGAATTTTGATTCCTTTTGTCTGTTTTCTTTTTTTTAATTGTCTAAGTTTAATAAGGCGTTTCTTGCAGGCGTCGGTGGGGTAGTGGTAAGCGTGACTGCTACTTAGTACCCCAGTGGCTCTGGGGTCAATCCCTGTCGACGTCGGTGTTTTTTTTTGAGGCGAAAAATTCTGGTCACGTTTTCCTTCGAAGGAAATTTAAGCCGTTGGTCCCGGCTCATAGTCATGAGTCGTTAGGCAGGGTCCAGGTGGTGGAGTCGTCTCCCTGGCGTCGGCGATTGTCACCATGTGAGGAAATAGGCCGACAGAAACAAAAATATGGCGTTTCGTAATATCTTTATTCTTATGTAGGTTAGCAGTTTTCTCGAGCTAAAAAGAAGTTATTGTATTGTCACTTGTGCATTAGAATGAAATAACTTAACTCCTTTTTGAAGCATTTTACCAGCCGTGCAAGGATCATGTCGTCCGGTTTGCGAATGGACATTTTACTAAATTTGAGCTGATCTGATTCGTCCAGCGCTGTGTGGCATTTGGCTAGTGTCTGATTTTACAGTTGTCATTACTGTGATGATATTGTTTTATTGATTTTGCTTCATAGATTATTTAAACATCACTTATTGTTTTTTATGTCCATTTGTCTTTAATTTCCTTTCAATTGAATCTTCCCTGTTCCAGGAGCAACTCCTAACTCAGGAGCAATAACTGTTGGGTCAGCAAAAATAAAAGTGGATTGCTGTTATAAAATCAAGCAGCAAATAGTGACCATGGCAACAGTAAATTTAAATTTATAAATGTTAGTTCTGTAATTTCAATAGATTTAACAAACTTTTTCAGGATACCTCAAATCACGTTTTTGGTGAATTGCTGCTATCGCTGAAAATGAACAAAAACGTGCATAAGCGTGGACCCACAGAACACTACACATTAACAATTTACAACATTTCTTGCATTTCAGGATCAACCGAATGAAGATCATATATAATAGATACGAATGCTTGTAGTATTTTTCAAGAAAATAAATATGAACACTATTATATAAATATTTCACGGAAATGAGAGGGACCTTCAGGGCACCCGATTGAAGCACTCTGGATGGGGAGAGAGGGAATGACAACTCCCCATTGCTAACATTTAGTGGATAGAGGGCGGGCTCTTCTCTCCACCCATTGAGGCATCCTCATGTTAGATGGCTTGCTCTTTTGACCAATTGTACAATCTTGTTGTTGGAAGGAGAGTCTTTACATCCCTGTGGATACGTATAGGTGATGTTGCCTATCTATCCACCCAACCCCTTTTTGGCCCTTCATACAATGGCATGATAAGGACAATCAGTGGTTATTAAAGCTTGATCATGTCTAACAGCGAGGAGAGCTCACTGCTGTATCACTTAGTTTCCGTGCTACAATGGGTGGTAGTGCATATAATACATTGTAACTTATTCATTCATTTATCTCCTTATGTTGTTATTTATTTGCTCATTCATTCCTTTTTTTATATATTTATTTATTTATTTATTTATTTGCTCATTTTTCCAAGCTATATTATATTTTTTATATATAAATATATATATTAAATTATTATTATTAAATTATTTATTAATTGATGATTTTCTTTATTGATGTTATTTATGCATATGTTTATATTGTTTTTAATTGTTTTATATATTTATTTATTTATTCATTAATTTATTAATTTATTAATTTATTTATTTATGAATTTATTCATTTACTACAGTCAACAGGTGAAATATTTTATGGCATCTTAAAACTAACATTTAAAAATACAAAATTTAATTGCAAACGACGTGTTCAAAACGCACCAATTTGTTTCTCTTTACACATTAAAAAAACAAATTAACAACTTTTAAAAAGACGACACATACTGCTCACTGGCTCATGAAACGGATGTGTGCGTAGATTCCGGAGACTTATGTTGATGTCCAACATGCTGAGCAGTGTAGAACAATCAATGTTCCCTTGCAACAGATTGCAAATAAAACAGGCTTTTGCCAGGTTACGCATTCTTTCAAGTAAATCGAATGAATTTCTGCAGGATGACCTCAACACGCTGGATTTTATTCTGGTAATAGGGAGACCGGACAACAGAAAAATATTCCAGGGTAGGACGGACGATTGCGCAGTAAAGCGATTTCAGGCAGTAAACATCCTTAACTTTTTTGCCAAAACGGAACAGGAAGCCTAGCTGCGATGATACCTTAGACACGGCGTATGCTACGTGGTTTTTTAAGGACACTTTAGAGTCGATGATAATCTCCAAGTCCTTTGAGTTCTTGTTAACGGTCAAATTAAATCACCGAGCTCTTGAACACATTCAATGTCAACCGATTGGTGCGCAAAAAAAAAACAAACTGACATCAATCTTGATAATTTGAGTATTTGTGACACTAGTTGAATGCTAATCTTTAAATATTATCCGCATATTTAAACTAAACATTTGTCAAAAAAAATTATTTCAGTTATTAGCGTAAATGTTTGATATCAAAGTGATAACCTAATTCGAAATTATTGCAATACTATGGCTCACATTACCGGATTAGTCATCAGATGATCTCATTCATAACAAAGTCAGTTACCATTGGCATATCTAGAGAGTTTTTGGGTGTTATTTTGGCTGTTAATTTAGCCTCAATGACGACATTTTCAGTGGTCAATCTATGATAACCTGGTATTAAATTTTGTTATCACTTTGGTATAAACTTTTGATCGGATAATGGATGCTTCATCGCGAAGAACAGCCTCAAATTGTATGAGAGCTTTTGGCATTTGAGGGTGAGATTAACATAGTTCCTGTTAATCAAGAACGAAAATGGCCCAAGATGGCTGGGTTGAGGCACGCCGGATACATCTAGAAATGGTGACGAAATCTGATCACTGATTTTGACGGACATACTGCGATCGCAGCCAGATAAGCAAGTTGTTCATCATGCCTAATTTATCAAACTTGGCTATTGCTATCAGGTGGTTCATTTTATCGAACGCAGCGAAGAAATCCGTGTTAATAGCATCTACTTGATGACCGTTTCCTAGTTGCTGGGCCAGCCCCGGTAAGTTGAGACCATTTCATTACGGTGGTTCTTGAACACCGGAAACACATAAGACTGCTTCCAGCAGTTTTGAAACACGGCAGTAGACAAAGAAAGATTGAATACCTTTGCTCACGGAGACGCAAGCATATCCACATACCGTTTTAGTACATGCGATAGAAAACCGTCCAGATCACATCCCATTGAAGGTTTCAATTCCTTTTCAACTGCAATCACACTGCCCCCAATAGAAAAATACTGGGCTATTATGAAAGGACACCTTTTAAAACGACCAAAAGCGATGAAGAATGTAGAAGAAATGGAGAAAGCATGGGTTAACATGCAAAAACTGTCGATTCTGAGGTCGTGCAGAACCTTATGGCTGGAGTTAAGGCCAAGGTTCGCGAATTTGGATATAAAGGCAAAATGAATTAAACAAATATTGCCAAAACTAATTTCAGTTGTTTCTTTTTCTCCCTGGGAATTTGGTGATAATAACTCGAGTTTTGAGAATGAATTTTATGTGTGCAAATTTCAAACGGTACACCCTTTAATAGCGATGAGAATTTTTGTATGTCTTATTTTTTCGAGTACAATCTCTATTTTTTCCAATTAGCAGGGTGGCCACACAATCTTAGTATCAAAATTCGCGCATTTTTCCCGCATTTTTGCCTTATTTTCCCTTACTGTTAGGATGAGTTAAATAAATTACTCGTAGCTAAATCTCTGAGCTCCCAATCTTTTTTCAGTTCGGTTTACCACCAGACACTTTCCATTCATTTAAAATACGCATTTCTGTGCGACAGGATGAGCCAATTTTCAACAAATTTTGTCAAATTTGGCAGCTCGTTCTTGCAATGTCCAATCAGTTTTAGCAACAATTTATCCAAACCATTTTCTTTTCTCTAAAATCCAATTCTTCTATCACCATGTGTTAACACCCTTTCAAACTCAATTCGCCAAACTTCAAACACATTCGCCACCATATGAAAGATAAGTTCATTTCTGGCCACTGGCATGTGTGAAGCCTCACATGTAAAAGCCGTGTAGCTAGATCTTCTAAGGGCATCTTCAACGTTGGTTTAAATCGTGGTTTGGATTTATTTGTTTAAACCAAACGCAAAAACATCGCTTACATCATTTCAGAACTTATAAAAGCTGCTTTGTTTCTTACTGAACGCGCTCTTCAAAAAATTAATTTAATGAACTTCGGAATATCTATAATGAACATGCCAGAAGTTGATTAAACTTCTTGGCAGATGAATAAAATAACTTCCAGTTTCCAGATAATTATGAAGTTTGCTCACTGTGTTTGGAGAAGAGAAATGATGGAACTTTAGAGAAGTTCATTGAATTGCCGAAATTTTTTTAACGTTTCTGGAAACTTGGTTGACATTCCAAAAAGTTTGCTGATCATCCATGGAGTAGGAACAGCTTTCTGGAAATTACGGGAACTTTGAAAATTTCACTTCCCAAAAGTTCTTTTAATTTCCAGCAGGTACATATTATGTGATAAAAAGCAGAATGTCACAAATACTTAAATAGTATACGAGAAGTTGAAAAAAAAATCTTGTAGGCCGTGGAATTTCTGTGGAATAATAATCATTTCCGAGATGTTGTTAAACGGTACACGAACTCTTAATGATCTCCAAGATTGTGAGTAGGTGGAAATTCTGTGAAATTGATCAAAAAGTAGTTGGTTTCTTTATTCTAGTTTTGGTTGAGTTCGAAAAATTATCGGGTAGTAAGAAGTTTATGTTCTTCTTAAAATTTATATACCCTGAACTTTTGGCATGTTTTTGGAACGATTGGAAAGTTTCTCGATCACCTGGAAAGATCCCTGAAGTTCTAGGAAGCTTCCTAAAATTATGGAAAACTGGAATGGAATGCTTCCTAAACTTTTTGAATGCTCAAAAAATCCAGTTTCCTATATATCTGGGACGTTTTCTGAAATTCTGAAATGTTCCCTGATCTAAGGGAAGTTTATTGAAATTCTTGGAAGATCTCATGACTACTGAGAAATTTTCTGAATTGCCGAATTCCCTGAGCATTTGGGAGTTTTTTCGAGCTTTTGAAAAGTTCCCTGAACTTCTGGGAAATTCTCTGAATTTTTGGGACGTTCTCTGAACGTCTGAAATGTTTGCTGGCCTTCTGGAAAGTTACCTGATCTTTGGGAGAGTTCCATGATCTTTGTGAGCATTTTCTGAAATTCTGAAATGTTTTTTGAATTCATGAGAAACCCTGAACTTCAAAGAAGTTTATTGAACCCCTGCATGTTCGCTGTACTTCTAAGAAGTTCTGTAAATGTCAAGCAAGTTTCATGAAGTTCACTTAAACTCTAGAAAGATTCGCTCACTGTTGAAGAGCTTCATGAATTTCTTGACTGTTCTCTATAGGAAGTTCTCTAATTTTTTGGTAAGTTCCTTGAACTTTTGGGAAGTTCCCTGAAATTTTGGGAAGTTCCCTGAACATCTTGAGTGGTTCTTTGAACTTCTGAAAAATACCCAAAATAATCTGATAAGTTTTCTAAACTTCTGGAAACCCCCTGAATTTCTGCATAGTTACCTGAACTTCTGTGAAGAACCCTTTACTTGTGGAAACTTCCATGAACTCGTGGTAAGCTCCCTGAATTTGTGAACAATACCCTGAAAACAGCAAAGTTGTCTGAACTTTTTGAAAGAACTCTTAACTTCTGGAAAGTTCCCTGTTTTTCTGGGATGTTCCTTTGACATCAGGGAGAATAGCTTAGCCTCAAGAAAGTCTTAGTCAAATCTAAGGAGTATACCGAGCTTCTGATAAGTTCCTTGAGTTTCAAAGTGCACTGAATATATTAGATTTTTTGCGAACTTTTGGGACGTATTTTTGTCCATCAATTTCTTGACCGTTTCCGATATTCCAATAATATCCGTTACGCTGCAGTGCACCTTTGTTACACTAAGACCAACATATCCAGCTGCATAGCAACAGCTGGAAAAAGTCATCAGTTGACTCTTTTTTTTGTAACGTTGACGGGATGGAAAATTTGCAAACAGACTCCTGAAGAACTCAGGGTGTTGGGATGAGGGCGCCAACTCCTCGACCCACTAAAAACCCACCCGTGCCTCGAGTCCCGGCCCTCCCCGGTACCACCTTTCGGTATTACTTCAGGGAGGGGGCTAGTGTGCTTTACGCACCCACTATGTTTAACTACATAGGTCTTTAGTAGTTAGCTTCGCTGACCTGACGCTAATTCGATCGAGATGCTCATGGATCCAAGCAGGGTTCGGGACGTCTGGTGGTCAATCCAGATCGTCCGCGATCTCCCTACCCGACCACATACGGTACCTGCCGAACTTCGCGTTGTATGGTCCCTCCTCCGATCGAGAAAGCCAGGGCCAGGACCTGGGTTGGAACGTCTGGGAGTGCGGCATTACCCCAGGATCGTCCCTGTTCCCCATGTCACGACCGCTTACGACCTCCTGCCGGATCCCGCGCCGTATGGCGCTTCCTCCGTTGTAGTTCGTTTAGCTGTTAAGGGGAGCTTAACGTTTCCAGGGTGCCCTGCGGAGAGGCGAACTTCTTTCACACCCCTCAGTTGACTCTTGTTGTCGCATAATGTCTAGGATCATATCCCATGGCATGTTGAAACGTCGCAGACAGTGCTTCTTGTCATAGGTTGGCGTGGCGTTATCTATAGCTATCAGCACGATCTAATATCATTTAAATGAGATGCATGCATTCTCACACTTACCTTCATCCAAACGCACTACTGGCAGTAAAAATTATTTGGTTAAATCAATCTATGGCAAAAAGTTTGCGAAAAATCCTCGGTCTCTGAAAAAAACAAAACTTCTGATCTCTGGATGTTGTATGATTGACAAAATGATGTGTGTTGGTAGGGAACGCCAAGTTGGTCTGTTTTAGCTGGTTCTATTTAAGTTTGCTGATGCAAATCAACTATAAAGATGTTAAAACAGACCACCGCTGAAGATGCTCTAAGCTGTATGTTTTGAACAGGCTGAACAATGAGATCGGTGGACCGAGTAAGTGACAAAACGCTTTTCAAACCATTTGAAAAAGGTGTGAGTATGGTTTCTTCCAAATGACAAAAATTCTCGATGACTTTTGAAATTCCCGCCTTTTTCCCGCATATTTCCCGATTTTCCCGAGTCTGTGGTCACCCTGAATTAGGTATCTAATGTTATTTCGACAACAGAGTACTGAAGCCACTGTGATGACAGATCACAAGGACTACAATGTTTTTTTTTCAAATAAATCTCCATTAGAGCCTTCTCAAGTTGTCCAAAACGATTGGCCTTTCAAGTCTCAAGGAACGATTTCCTGATTCTTTTCCAAAAGTCTCTCTGAGTCCTCTCAGATCTCGGGAATATTTTCAATTAATTTGTCGTATCTTCTTAAAAGGCTTTTCTGTCGTATTTTCAGGTCTTTTCAGAACAGTACCTAAACGTTCACAGATAGCTATTAGGAGTAGTTTATTGACAGAAAACCTTCTTAAATTGCCCAAACCACTTTCCTTAAAGACCTGTGAAGGTTGCCTTCACCCTCACTATACGAGATCTCAAATCGCTCCTTGATGCAACTTGAGTTTTTCAAAAAGCAAATGAGCCCTCTCAGATGGTTTCCAAAATTTTTCCAGAATACTTACAGAAGTTCAGTTGAAAGCCATTCTTTGCTTCTAAGCCTACTTTTTCGTTACTTTTTAAGACGGAGAATGTCTAAGTTTGAGCGGTTTGATGAAGAAGAAAACACTACTTCTTGTAGTACCGGCTTCCCAATCATGGATAACATATGATTTCCATATTTCCAACATATGAGTAAGTAAGGCTGACAGAAATTCTATATTCCACTTCATTGTTTTGCTATTCCCTCCTCTACCATCCGTCCACAGCTGTTCAATTCCCCTTCCAATCTCTTTCAGCGGGGAAAAACCACAAAGCGCCGGCGTCAAAGTTCCTCCCCGCCGTTCTCCGTTTCATTTTCATCAGCTCCCAACCAACTCGGGGAGCATCCCATCGCAGAACACAGTCCCACTCGGCATCAAACTCCCAAATTTCCCTCTCCCATTCCTTCTCTCGCCCTGCACCGTAGGCCACCCCTTCCACTCTCTTCCATTCTCTAGCTTACAAACAACCGTAATTTTGTTGTTAAACAATTGTGACTGTGCAAGGTTAAATTCTATGTCGCCGGATCGATCCTCACTGCCACTGCTCCGTTTGTAGACTAGAGCGCCGGGGTGCAGAGATTTATTGAACTTTATCGAAAGCGAGATAAATTTTCCAACCTGTCAAAACTAATGCCATTCTAGTAGGTAGCGTTTTTCGAAGGGAAAATCGATTTCAACCGCCTGCCAGGATGCGCTAAGGTTTTCTTTAAGAGCAGTGCGAAAAACAGCTGCTGCTCCGAGCTTGCCATCTCGCCCCGGAACGGAGAAGGCGTTGCTTTTGGTGTTTGCTTATTCAACCTTCGCCTCCTTATCATGCATTTGTTGACGTGCGGTTTTTCGACCAAGGAGGGTGAAGGCGTGTTTCGGAGTCCGTTTTTTTTTTCTCCAACCTCCTAGTCGAGCGGGACATTATGCAATCAACTAGCAGATTGTGCTCTTGAATTCTGAAAAGGGGTGGACCGGATTCCTTTGAATGTTTAATGCAGCGTGACTGGAATGTTCTAGTTTTGTTTTGGTCGACAGGATGATGTTCTTACCGGCAGACGGCGGCGGGTCGTCATGGACTGGAGGGCGACTTTAATTCTAGCCTTCGAGATTCGTGGTTAAAAATAACTTTTGAACTAGCAGCGAAGTGCAAACCTGGGAAATAAATGGAGGTAACTTTTTGCCCGCTTGCTTCAACTACAACCGGATGAATGTGGTTCTTGGCGGTTGGTTGGTTGGTTGGTTGGTTGGCAGGACCAAGTAGGACGGCGACGGCGAAAAATGTGTGCTCATATGTAGGCTAAGGATGGATTTCGGTGCGAGCTTATTCTCGACGGCGCTTGGCCAATTCCTGTAGGGGGTGGAAAATCGATAGTGCTGGGAGTGAGCATTAAGGTCAGGAAATTTAGTCTCATCTACTTTTGTAGACGGCGCACGATGGATGGTTGTGGACGAAATGAATTAAGTTTCTTTTCGCCGAAGGTAGTATGACAACTTAAAATAAACAATGCTGAAGGGATCGTGAGAGCCATCATTTGACAATTGAAAATTTGAATTCCCGCCCTAATGCCAAACTGAAAAAGGACCCCGACTGTATTGGGAATCAAACTTTTGACCTCCAGATTTGAAATCCTACACATTTACCGACTACACTATGAGGCCTTTTTCGAATAGATGAAGTGTTTTTGAAAGTCGCCTATTTGAATAACTATATTTGTTTTACTTGAATGCATCACGTCGAGGATTTTCTAACCAGTTGTCCAAAATAAGAAACCGCAGCTCCAGTTGTCGAGATGACATTATCGGAACATCAATTTAAAAGTTAACGATATGCACTTTGACACGAAGGTAAAAGGATCTACTGACAGCCAAACCAACAATCAATTAGGCTTTTTGACGTTTAACCCTTAAAGGTGCAGGACGGACTTTTTATTTTGAAAACGCTATATCTCTTGATCTTTTCAGCTGAAACTTTCACTCAAATTAAGGGGAATGGTAGTCCTAAATTTTGGGTATATGTGCTCCCCTCAAATCTATCTACCTTCTCTTCGTGGTTTAAACTAGGTTGCTTTGAGAGTATTTTTCATGATGATATTGAAATGGGTTTTTTATTTTCACTTGTTTTTAATAACTGTTTTTATGCTTTTTATTTAGTTTTTAACACAAATGGCACATGAAAAGTGTACAAACTTTTTCGAATAGATGAAGTGTTTTTGAAAGTCGCCTATTTGAATAACTATATTTGTTTTACTTGAATGCATCACGTCGAGGATTTTCTAACCAGTTGTCCAAAATAAGAAACCGCAGCTCCAGTTGTCGAGATGACATTATCGGAACATCAATTTAAAAGTTAACGATATGCACTTTGACACGAAGGTAAAAGGATCTACTGACAATGCCAAACCAACAATCAATTAGGCTTTTTGACGTTTAACCCTTAAAGGTGCAGGACGGACTTTTTATTTTGAAAACGCTATATCTCTTGATGCTCTTTCAGCTGAAACTTTCACTCAAATTAAGGGGAATGGTAGTCCTAAATTTTGGGTATATGTGCTCCCCTCAAATCTATCTACCTTCTCTTCGTGGTTTAAACTAGGTTGCTTTGAGAGTATTTTCATGATGATATTGGAAATGGGTTTTTTATTTTCACTTGTTTTTAATAACTGTTTTTATGCTTTTTATTTAGTTTTTAACACAAATGGCACATGAAAAGTGTACAAATGGGTGTATTCATATTTTCCGGGATGTTCTTGGTCGTCCAAGTTCTCCTGGAATGTTGGTCATGAGCTACGTCGCTATGACATCTGCGTATAGGACCTACATACATGAAACATGTCCAAAAATGTTAAAAAAGCGTAAAATTATTATCCATCTCAATTCATATCAGTCGTTCAAGCCTCTCCAAGTTGTCCTGGAGTTCAGTTCAACTGATCTACTAGATCAACCATGACTAGACTACTGTCATTAGCAACGCAGCATACCCAAGCAGACTCAAAGAAGCTATACAAAGGGATTACAATGTATTTCCTTCCATATAAGATGTTCTAGGTTCTCCAAATTGTGCTGGAGTTTAGATAGACCGTTACTGTTAGTTCAGCCAAGACTAATGCAAAGCCCCTAACATTGTGTAATGTTTAGGCTGATTTATAGTACCAGTTCGAATCGTTTTCGACCCATTTCCATTTATATTTGTTATTCTAGGTGCTTCAGGTCGCTGTGGAGTTCATGTCATAATATCTATTGAATCAACCACAGCTGTAATATAGTTCTTATGAAAGAAGTATACTAACGGAGGTTGTGTGCATAAAAAGCAAACTATTTTTCAGCTCATCAGATATCCTATGTTCTCCAAAATAATGGAAAAAATATAGAGGTGTTTTAGGGAATATCATTCTATCGCTTTTGGTGTGTTCGATGGTACATAATTCATACAATATCCAATTCATATGCTTCAGAAATATTCTTGCAAATAATGTCTTCTAGCAGTGTTTTGTTTGCACATTTTGTGTATGTCAGTGAGGTTAGTGGCATTAAATTGGTCTTGGTTGAACTAACGGCAACGAACTATCTCAACTCCCGCACAATTTGGAGAACATAGAACATCTTATATGGAAGGAAATTAACTAACATTCCATGCGTTTAGCCTCTTTAAGTTTGTTGTGGGCATCCTGCGATACTAAGGCCAATGGTTGATCTTGTAGATCATTTGATCTGAACTCCAGGACAATTTGAAGAGACTTGAACGACTGATGGATGGATGGCAGATAATAATTTCACTCTTTTTTAAACATTTTTGGACATGTTTCATGTATGTAGGTCCTATGCGCAGATGTCATAGCGACGTAGCTCATGACCAACATACCAGGAGAGTTTGGACGACCTAGAACATCCCGAAAAACATGTATGTTTGTATACTTTTCATGTCCCATTTGTGTTAAAAGCTAATTAAAAACCATAAAACCGATTATAAAAACAAGTGAAAAACAAAGACCATTTCAATATCATCATGAAAAATACCCTCAAAGCCAACTAGTTTCAACCACGAAAAGAACACCTTTAAGAGTTAGTCACCTTTCCCTTTCTGGCATATGCAGAAGAATGATGGTTTGTTTCCCCCCCAAAAAAATCCTTCTTATTTAAACACTTATTTAAACAAAATGGCGCTGTAGTGTGCGTGCGTAGAACGTCACAAAGCCTAATATGAAACCAGCGATTTGAAATTGGTGCACTGTTGTAGAGTCTCTAGGTCCAAAATACTTCGCAGTCTACACCTTGCAATACACTCTAGCGCTCATCGGTACCTTTCGGTACTAGTTTCTTTGTTTTTGTTTTGATTTGCTACATACTATTTCTTTTTCTCTCACGGAACTGTAACTCAATTTTTGCTAAAAAGTGGATCAACTCAGTTTTTGAGTAGATCCACTTTTTACGAAAATTGAGAAAAATTTCCGTGAGAGAAAAAGAGATCGTATACAATTGTACTCAAAAATTGAGTAAAATGAAACGAAAGTGTATGGTATTTTGACAGAATATTTGAGGGTGTGTTGGTGTGAGATACGTTATTAGGGCCGAATCATTAAGCATGGAACGATAGTGGAAAATATCCACTAGAAATGCACTTAACTTTCATGTGATTCAGGAAGTGGAAAATGCTTTGCAAAATCAAGTGCACCTAATGTGTGAAGTCTAAATGATGACTCAAGTGGAATTATTTTTCTTTGTGATATTCACGCAAAAGTCACTTTTTTTAGTATTGGAAAAGTGCTAAGTGAAATATATTTTCAGTATACATTGGCTAAACCATACACTGAAAGAAATTCTAACGTTCACTCAGACCACGGCGGCGACAAAGTCACACAAAATATTTCCGGACACGCTATATCACGTCATAAGCTGGAAAATAGGTCTTGCAGCTTTAATTTTATGGGCTAAACCACCTTAAATTATACGACCACATAGAGAACTCAAAATGCATGCCTGATTTCAACTGCCAGTATGAAAGTTTTCAACAGCTGACAGTTACAAGTTTTCATTTCAATCATATTTCAATTTTGGCTTACGTAGTATTCAATAATTATTTGTGAGAACTACTAATAAATATGTAACTGTCATTTCTCCACCATTTTTTTAACAAACAAGAACTATGCCTGCCTCCAAGTTGGTCGAAATTGTTTATAAACTGCTGTAGCTATTGAAGGAGTTTCTCTAATAGGATGTATGAATGATATTGTTATGTGAATGAGAACGCTGAACATTAGAAACAAATAAAAGAACCATTCATGCGTACACAGTTAAAATGCATTATGTTAATTTATGATGACTTATATGTTACAAATTGACCTCTATCATATGTTATAGAAATTTCTGAGTAAATTATAATTGACATTACTGAAACAGTAAGCTGTGAATTTTCATATCATCTGTTTCACAGCATGTAAATTTAGATTTGCTGCAATTCCCAGTTTTCTTATTTTTATTTTAGATTTGTTATCCCATATTATGGTTAATGATTTCAATTGTTTCCTTTTTGTTGAGCTTCTTGAAAGTGCTGATACTTTCACTGTTGCTGAGATGTCCGTTAGGTTAGCTTATAGAAGAAGTATACAAAAGAAAGGTTTTCTGGCAGCACTGGTCATCTCCCCGTTGCGTCGAAATCAACTGTAAGGGCATCTTCAGCGGCGGTCTATTTTTAGATCAACTTTGTACTTGATTTACATCAGCGAAACTTGAATAGAGCTAGCTCAAATAGACCAAGTATGCGTTCCCCACAACGGTGTTGTATTTCTTGTTGTTAAACCCGCCACCTGTCATCCTGTCAATCATTCAACATCAGAGATCAGAAGTTTCTATTTTCATAAATTTTACACAAACATTTTACCATTGATTGATTAATGCCAGTAGTGCGTCGTTTGCTGACGACAAGGAATACTTGCTCTTTCGTTTGGCTTAAGTTGAGTGTGTGAATGCATGCATTCCATTAAAACGATATTAGATAATGCTGATTTGTAGTTTGACAACGGATAAACAAGAGTCGAAACGGAGAGGGTCACATCCTGGATGACATCCCAACGTCAACCGTGATTTCCGTTCCGGTCATCAGAAGCAGTTCCAGGACTACTTTAGTGACACGCAAACCTACAACGAGAAGTACTTTCTGCGTTTCCTTTTGCCAAGGGAGATGTTCCTGTACAATATGCGACAACTAGAGTCAACTAGAGGCTTCTCCAAAATTTGTCTGTATGAGCTATTTGCACGTGCTTATTATGACCAATCTATCAAAAAACAGATTGTTTACTTTGAAGACTTCATTACTTTTCATTTCCGAGCAATCGAAATACTATTTGGAATCCCGGAACCTCCGCATTTCAATCTAATCAGGATTAGGATCGCCGTTGAAGATGCCCTAACGATCGGTATGTTGGAATCAATTACGTCTATATAAGGTCTTGGGCAACGCACAGCTTGCTTGTATTGTAAACAAAAATAATGTAAACATTGCTAAGCCGAAGAGTGATGACGTAACACTTTTGAACTTTCTATTGGTGGGCATAGGTTCAGATAAAAAAACGGGTCAAACGTTTATTATAAATGCTGATTTGTGGAAATAATCATGATACAAATGCCATTTAATGAGCAGAATCATTTCTTCCCGATAACATGGGTGAATTTAACTGAAGTGATTGAATTTTTGCCACACAAACTTTCAAACGCTGGAACTTGACAAACGAGTAGCAATATAGAGCCCATTTTCCATCATCGATAGGTTGGAATGAGTTGAAAAATTAAGGTTTATAGCGCATACAATAAACAGCCATGGAGTGAACGAATCAAAATAAATAGTATGACGTAGCACTTTCCTAGCTTTCGTGAAGCGCGCCGAAGGAGTGCAGTGTTACCGTCCAAACACAATGATAACGGAAACTGAACGGCAAACGGCAATTTTGAAAGTTGCTGCGTATGACTTCGATATGTCCAATTAGAATCGGCTTGGATCTAGCCTGTTTTCTTTCCGACAAGCAGGCATACTCAGATAGGGCTTTGCCGTTTTCCGTTTCCGTTATCATTGTGTTTGGGCCATTATTAGTGTCATGAGCAAATTTTGCTGATTTCACTAATATTGTTGTGGCTAGGCCAGACCTTATATAGACGTCATTGTGTTGGAATGGGTTTAGATATGACAGGGGAGTGAGAGGTAGGACAGTAGAAGAGGATAAGTATCCGTCAAGGTAAAACCATCAACCAGAAGTAAAACCATTTATTTTTGTTTTTTCAAAACAATAATCAAACAGTAAAGTATAGAAAAGTGAATTGATTATAAGGATTTGAGCAACTTGTGGTACTAAATATTTGCTGAAAGTTATAGTGCTTTACCGAATTGTAAAAGGGATTGTAAAGAGAAGTTTTATATGTTTGTCACACATATTAATTCGATCAAGGTATGAAGATAAACAGTGAAACACAAAATTGTTAGCACGATCGACGGCTAGGTACTCGACAATTAAATGCAACACAGAAGTTTGAGAAAATAGTTTAATAATTTGAACATTAAGTGTTAGGAAGCTTGGAAGAAAATAAGACGAAAGATCAGAGGAAAATAATAAATTATAGATTCGTGAGCTGGAAAATCACGGAAAAAAATTGGTTTTTATCTTACAAACTCGAAATTTGATTCGTATACTTTGTATACTCATGATCGTATTCCGATCAAAATTTGGTTGAACAGTAACGTATGTGAGGCGATCGAAGTTTTGATTAATAAGTCAAATTATTTTTTCTTTTTTAAGCTCAATTAATACAGAAAACAGGAGAAATATTCAGCTAAGCTTCCATTTTACTCAATGCGAATTGCCGGGTCTTTCGTTTAAAACCTGCCGTAAGATTTTGTACAGTCTCCTTGCCCACATTACTCGCCGTAGAACGCCAGTTTGTTTTGTACTGTTTCTCGCTCACAGCAGCTTTTTGAGTCTTCTTAAGGTTCCGCTTGACGATGGCCCAATATTGGTCGATTGGGCGGAGCTCTGGCGTATTGGGAGGGTTCTTGTCCTTTGGCACCACTTGACCGTTGTTGGCAGCATACCATTCCATGGCCTTTTTTCCGTAATGGCAAGATGCAAAGTCCGGCCAAAATAGAACGGAACAATTGTGTCGCTTAAGGAAAGGCAGTAGACGTTTCTGTAGGCACTCGCTCAGATAAATTTCCTGGTTGACGGTTCCGGTCGTAATTTAAACAATGCTCTCCGTTGCTCTTGAAAATATCTGTTACCTTTCTCCGTCCGGTTGCCGTATAAAATTCCTGTTCAAGAAGCTGTTTAAAGTCTGCCTGGACGTAAGTTTCATTATCCTGTACCACACAATCAAACATCGTCAGCAGCATCGTGTACAACTTTCGCGATCGTACTTTGGCCGACGTGTTTTGTTTATCGTCGCGATTAAGAGTGACCACTTTCTTGTAAGTCGACAGTCCAGCTTGTTCTTAAGTTCTTTTCATGGTCGAAGACTCCACTCCCAACTTCTTTGTGACATCTCGGACGGAGAGTTTGGGGTTCCGCTCGGAACAGCGGGCAACTTTTTGTCATCGCTGTAGCCTCCACCTTTCGATTTCCCCCCGATCCAGCTTTCCTGGCTGTCGACAGACGTTCACCGTACACTTTTAATACGTTGATAACAGTTGATTTAGCCACTTTCAACAATTTTGCCAACTTGGCGTGAGAGTAGTTTGGATTTTCGCAATGCACGAGCAAAATTTTAATGCGTTGCTTCTCTTCCTTCGACGACATTATGATAACTGAATTTCTAATCTCAAAATAAAAAAAGGCATGATGCTTCACGCACACATCTTCAAAATGAGGGGTGTGAAAATTTTTTAATGCACGATGAAAGAGAATGCGTCAAGTTTAAGTCGACCAAATTTTGATCGAAACACCCTTAAGGTTCAGAGAGATAGACAGAAAGAAATTAATTTTGATATACAACATATCGGTCAATAAGTCCCAGTCCTCACTACCAGATGCCGCCACTAATAGAATATCCTTATAGTTTTTCATTACCTACCCTTCAAAAGATTACTGTCAAAATTTCATGACGATTGGTTTATTATTTATCGATTTACAGTGGTTTAGTGACGTGATTATTAAAAACGATGGATTCAAAGCAATTTGGTGTGCTGATATATCATTGCTTTTTGATGGGAAAAAACACCGATCAAGCCCAAGCTTGGCTTGAAAAATGTTATCCGGACTAACGACAATCGATCGATGTTTTGTCAATTTCAAACGTGGTATTACGGACACCGATGATGCTAAGGTCGGTCAATTGAGGCAGTTATTCCAGAAAATATTGAAAGAAAACCCTGAAACTTATAATCGGAAATCGCAAAGTGAAGTTGCAAGAGGTAGCTGACACTCTGAAGGCATCAAGAAGTAGTGTTTACACCATCATACACAAACATTTGGATAAGAAAAAGCTGTTTTCCAAATGGGTGCCGCGTTTGCTCACGCCAGAGCAAAAACATCAACGAGTCGATGACTCAAAGAGCTGTTTGGAGAAGTTCACGCGAAATAAGAAGGAGTTTTGGCGTCGATACATCACAATGGATGAAACATGGGTTCTCCACTTCACTCCGGAATCAAATCGGCAGTCTGCTGAGTGGTGGGCTTACGGAGAAAGCCACCCAAAGACTCAAACATCGGCTGGGTAAGTAATAGACTCTGTATTTCTGGATGCGCATGGAATTTTATTCATTGACTACATTCGACATTGGAACATGGAAAAACAATCAGCTATTATGTCGGTTTGTTGAATCAATTGAAGGCCGAAAGCGCCCAGAAAAGGCCTCATTTAAAGAAGAAAAAGGTGCTCCTTCACCAAGACAATGCACCGTGTCACAAGTTAATAAAAACAGCCGCAAAAATGGTCGAATTGGGTTTCGAATTGCTACCGCACCCACCGTATTCTCCAGATCTGGCCCTCAGCATCTACTGGCTCTTCGCGGGACTCAAAAAGATGCTCCGTGGAAAGAAATTTGGCTCGGATGAGGAAGTGATTGCTGAAATCCAAGCATATTTTCAAGGCCTCGATAAATTCGTTCGACACCAGTGGTATCGAAAAGCTAGAGAAATTTGATGTTGGCGCTTACCCGAAATTGTCCTACGTTGTGTCTATTTTTCTTGTAACTGATAACTTTATTTTTTAGCACTTGGTTCACATGAAGGGAGACTTGAGACTAGACTGAACTAACTTTTTTCTGTCTGTCGAGTATTATAGGTTGGATTTATACATCGATTTATGCTAAGAACAAGACTGCCAGTTTGAACGGGCGAAAATCCCTAATCGCATGCTGAACTATTCGGATGGAACACGTTCTCTATTATTATTGCATGCAAGTTCATTTTCTATGTGGTGACCTAATGCATGTTGACCTAATGCTATTCGCTTCAACTCGTTGAAATGATTTTATCACTCTAAAATGAGATTATCTTGATGAAAAAACATTAATTTTGGCAAAAATAGTGTTTTTTTTTTGCCTGATTCCTAATAAGGCCCGAGACTTGTTAACCGATGTGTTATGTAGATAAATTAAACATCTTGTGTTGAAACTGAAATTTCCATTGTGGCATGTTAAATTTAAAGTTCACTGATTTGGATGGAAAATTTTGTAGAAAACTGGCAACCCTGATTTTTTAAATATTATTTTTCGTTCATGTTTCCATGAATCCAACGCGTGGACAAAGTTTCGTAACAATCTGAGACCCTTGAGCCCAAACTGTAGCCCAACTGTACGATAATTAAAAAAAAAATCCCTTATGTCTCATATTAAACTTTATTGTTACAAACCTTACCTTGAAGAAAAAAAAATATTGCTCTATCTTGTCAAAAAGCAAAAAGAGAAAAATCATTTCAGCAGCATTCATTCAACTGATCATTAAGACATAATTTTTCATACAGTTGCCAGCAGCACACGATGCTTTTGTTTATTATATCGGATTTTTACAACATTGCAAATTTCGCCTTCTTTAGTTCTTTAGAGGCTATTCGCTCCTTGAGGCCGGTAAAGCACTCCTCGTATTTTCTCATGAAAATACAGGAGCTTCTGAGTGCTTTCTCTTCGCGTTATTTTACCATCACCTTTGCATGGGTCCCTTCTCATTGTTCAATTCTGGGAAATGAGAAAGCGGACTCGCTTGCAAAGGTGTGCGCTATGGAAGGCGATATTTATGATCGACAAATCGCCTTCAACGAATTTTTTGCCATTTTTCATCAACAGTCACTCGTCAGCTGGCAGTATAAATGGAATAAAGGAGGTTTGGGGCGATGGCAACATTCTATCATCCCAAAGGTGTCGAAGAAATCATGGTTTTGCGGTATGGCTGTGGTTCGAGACATCGTTCGTGTGATGTCTCGCCTCATGTCCAATCATTATTCTTTGAACGCTCATTTATACCGGGTTGGGCTGAGTGACAGCAATCTCTGTGAATGTGGCCAAGGTTACCAGGACGCAGATCACGTAATTTGGTCTTGTGATGAACATCGTGGAGTCAGATCTGAGCTTTATTATTCCCTGCGGGATCGAGGTAGACAGCCCAATGTACCAGTTCGAGATATTTTGGCTCTGCGTGACCTGGAGTTTATGAAACTCATTTATGTGTTTTTGACTAACATTAGCCTTAGATTGTAGTTAGTTCAACCTTTATGTTAACTTTAAGTTTTTTTTTCTATCTGTTCAAGTCAAAAGAAGCCAAAAGTTGTATAGTTTTAAATTTTTTAGACAATTAAGAATTTAAAAAAAAAATGTTGTTTAAACCACACTTCAAATTCCAGCCCACTTTCCCATCCTTTCAGTTGTTATTCCTATTAACCTCGGGACAACGCATGGCCTGTAAAGTTAAATCATGGCTCACGAATACAAGAAACGAAAAAATCGCCTTCAACGATACGCACTTTCCATCATGTCCCTGTCATTTATCCATCCCATAAACTATTTTAATCGCCTGTTTTGTTTTGATTCCATTCCCTGTCGATGGTGAAAATTGTTGATACGCATGCGTCCTGATTCACGACTTCCCCGTCGAAGCAGTCAGCAGTTCCTCGCGAAAATCGCGTTGATCCGTTGATCTCACTCTCGCAACGGGGTCAGCCGTCTGCCCATTGCATTCCTTCGTCGAATGTAAACACTGAACCAGCATGTGATAACAGAGAGGACTCGTCGCCGTCGCATTTCTGGAACAGAATTTGTTATCCTTCCCCATGGCAGTCGAGCGGTCGCCTAGGCTAGGATAGTATCCCTTCGGCAGCGCAACGAACCGGTCGCGAAACGTGATTCCTCTCGGGTGGCAAGGATTATAGCCAGTCATTGGCACTACACTATTTGGGCCTATAGTGAGTTGTACTGCAAAACTAAGGTCAACTGCGGACGGTGCAACTGATGTGTGCCTTCGACCGATGGACTCTAGTACTACGGAATCAGCTGATGACTTCCGGCTCGTTTCCGATTGGGCGGTTGGTTGAGAGTGGAAATGTGAAATGTTACTATCAAGCATGATCAACGGTAATGATTGAGAAGAAGCTGTTTTCGAAATGAAGCGCCTACTATGGAGCAGAAGAAAAAATCGGAGAGTGTTGTAGGCGTCAGTTACAACTTGTGCGTTACTTTGAGCGGTGGAATGCAAAACGGAGAGGGCGGTGTTTGTTGGGGATTGTGAAAAAAAAAAAGAAACGAAGAGAACCAGAAGTTGTTTTGACTAGCTGTTCAATGTGTATTTTTAAGTCCGACAAAATCCAATAGTTCATGGAATTGAAGTGCTGTAAGGGATAAAGTGCCATGCCATGTGGAAAAAATTGTCTATGAAAGATGAAGATTATGTAATTTTTGGTGGTAAATGTTAGTTGATGGACTCCAATGACATAGGGCAAGTTATTGAATTGAAATGTAAATAGCTTGTGTAAGGTTTGTACAGCCAGGATGAATTAATCTACTTTGTAGGTTGATCTTACTTCACTGTGATTGTGATTTTTTTCCTCTACCGTTCTAAACTCAAATGCCCACAAACTTCCATGGTCTAGCTTCAGGAACCTTTTCTTATAAATATCACTTAATTTGTGAATGTTACTGATGTGGAAAACGAAATTTTTAAAATGAACAGATATTTTTCAAGTATGTGAATGTCTTAAGCAACACGAAATGTTTAATTTTAAGTATTTTCGCGTTGTTGTTACTTATAATTATGTTAGTATTCCGGTGTTAACAGCCGTTTGGAATACAACTTTAGAATTCAAATCGCGCAAAAGGCGGAGATAACGAAACATAATTTAAGTTTGACAATGGTCATGAACAAAAAATCTTAGTTCATTGAACGAACAATGTTTTTCTTTGCATGAAGCACGTAATCAATTATAATGTTTGAAATTGGAAATATCCTTCTTACCAACATGCAACCCTACACAGGTAAAAAGAAACAATGACTTTTCTGCGATATATAATGCACGAAAATGGAATACTAGATTTGACAGAAAACAATGGGATATTTCATGTGAAGTTTAGCCAGATAACGCCTGAATCTAGCCTGTTGTATGAAAGATTGCAAACATTGTTGTATGGCACATGAAAGATTGCAAATAATTTCGTTGTTGACGCCTCCTTTGGTTTGGAACTAAACGAGGGGAAATTTCACCCGATTGTTGAAATAATTTTTTTTTTCTGTGTGGGAGTGGACAGCTCTTTCTGCTAGAACCAAAAATGTGAAGAGAAAGTATGGATAGGTCCGTAAGCGCACGGCAGGTTGTGAAATTTATTAGAAATAGTTGAAATTCAGCGTAGGGCACACTCATAGAAAATATCATGTTAATTTAAATCGTTTTGGATGCAAATAAAAGGCGCGGCCTTCACGGCAAAAATTTGCGTTTGCTTTTTAGTTTACAATACCATAAAATGATAGCTTACATCACATGACGTAAAAGTAAGTTGAGGAACACGAAATTATATTTTCAAAATGTCGCTACTAGTAATGCAAAAACGAATCCTTCATGATGCGTTTCGATCTCAAGGATCTAGTTCTAGTTACCAGAAGAAAAATTGAAGTTTTGGTAATCAAATTTATTAGAACAAAAGGTCTTTCAAGGCCATGCATTGCAGTGGTGAAAATATGCACACTCTTATATTGCAGGATTAATTTTGTTCTTCCCTCTCCTAATGCTTCATAACATTCAAATTAAATTAGTTCAATACACACAGATAAAAAAGAAACTTTTTAATTTCTACGTTATCTAATGCACATAAAGAGAATGCTAGATATAGCTGAAAGTAATGAAATATTTCAGGTAAATTTAAGCCAGATAACGTTTGAATCTAGGCTGTTGTACGCAAGATTGCAAAAATTGTTATATGGCGCATGAAATATTTCAAACAATTTCGTTGTTTACGCCTCCTTTGCCTTGAAATTAAACGAGGGAAAATTTTACGCGCGTGTTAGAAGTAATTATTTTTTTTCTGTGCAGCCAACGACCTGGCATCGTCAAAAAATGTATTTAGAATGCTGGAAGTTAGGGGCTATTCATAAACCACGTAGACTTTTCTGGAGGGGGGGGGTTGACCATAGTCTACGCTCCGTACAAAAAGAAATGTGTACCAGGGGGAGGCGGGGTCTGGGATTTTAAAAAATGAGTCTACGTGCTTTATCGGCATGTTCAGATTGCTGAATATTATATAAAAATAAAGTCTGTCTTGCGTTGTTATTGAACTTAGTATTTACATGAAATTCAATTTGTCAAACATTTTATTAATCATGAAGTTCTCGTTAAGAATCTATCATGAAAAATTAACAACTAAAAGTCGTTACTTGTGGGGACGCGTGAGTCCAACTGCTTTCAAAATAGGTCTGATGTTGGTTTTAAAATTAAATACAATCATCATCTAAATCCCAGTATCAGTGGCTATTTTTAAACGCATTACGAACTTAGATTTGAGGCTTTGAAATATATTCAAGAAGCTGTGTGAATAAAGCATTTGAAACGTGATTTTAAGAGTAACAGTATTTATTATTTTGAGATTCAAGTAACAATACTTCAAATTAAACAAAAAACTTAATCCATATATAACTATAATCCATATTTAAGGAAGTATGTACTTTAGCTAAATTGCCTAATCCAAACAACTTTCAAAGACATTCAAGAGATTATAAATTGGAGAATTCGAATATATCATTTTGTAGAGTTTTTTAATCATTTTACAAAATACAATTAACATCAATTACAGCTTCTTCTTCTTCTTTCTTAGCGTTTCAAGCTTATTGCTTTCACAACTAGCTTATTGCTTGCTCTCAACTTAGTGTTCTAAATGCACTTCCACAGTTATTAATTAAGAGCTTTCGATGCCAGGTACCATTTTTGCATTAATATGATTGTGTGGCAAGTACATCATAGCCCAGGAAGTCGAGAAATTTTTTTAACGAAAAATTCCTTGACCAGACCGGGAATCGAACCCAGCCACCTCCAGCATGGTATTGCTTTGTAGCCGCGCCTCTACCGACTAAGCTAAGGGAGGACCCGCTTACCAAAGCAATTGAAATTCTAATTTCCAAACAAGTCGTTTGACATCTGCTCCTTTTGATATCATCTAGCAATGAAACTCGATGTATTTGTCGTGAATAGCAGAGTTAAGAGAAGACGTCCAGTCCTTTTGACGGTTTACTTGTAACGAGTTTATTGCTATATCAAAACATTTTCAGCCAATTACGATTAGGTTGATTCATCGTTAACACTCCTCCTCAAACAAGCCGTGGTTTATTATGTTTTGTATGGATCCCAATACTTCTACAGTGCTTCTGAAAATGTGTCGTAGGCAAACCTTTGGTCAGCTTGTTGTTCACCTGTAAGGATATACAGAACTTCGAGTTTTCTCAACGCCACACACTCACGTACAAAATGAAATTTGACATTCAGTCGCTTCGAAGGCCCAGCAGAGTTCATGATAGCAATGGTGGATTGATTGTCCCTGTAGAGTAGTGGAGGCTTTGCTTCGAGTACTCCCAGTTCAGCTAAGACCTTGCGAATCCAAATAGCCTCGCATGCTGTATCTGCAAGAGCGGAAAATTCCGCTTCAGTTGACGGCAAAGACACGGTGCTCTACTTCCTTGTTGATATCCGTGTCCAAGTTTACTTCCGCAAAACCGATCACTTGACGATTTGGAACGGGTGTTCGTTGATACACCAGTTTGTAGTAAGCCGTCCCCTGAAGGTATCTTAAAATCCTTTTGGTCTGTACCCAATGATCTTCTCCCAGATTACTTTGGAACTGGTTGAATCCTAGAGGGTTTGAGCTGTTTAGTGGAATACCTGTAACTAGAAATTAGAAGAAAAATTAGAATTCTCCATTTAATTCCAACTAGTTTTGCTTATCTTCGACAAATACGCGACTTCTCGACTTCTCGAGTTATTAGTACGAGACACTGAACAAGTCTGCACATTGTAGACGAAATACGCGTATCTGTCGAAGATAAGCAAAGGTAGTTGTAATTAAATGGAGATTACTAATTTTTCTTCTAAATTATAGTTAATGGTGGATTTATTGTCCCTGTGGAGTAATGGAGGCTTTGCTTCGAGTACTCCCAGTTCAGCCAAGACCTTGCGAATCCAAATAGCCTCACATACTGTATCTGCAAGAGCGGAAAATTCCGCTTCAGTTGACGGCAAAGACACGGCATTCTACTTCCTTGTTGATATCCGTGTCCCAGTTTGCTTCCGCAAAACCGATTTGGAACGGGTGTTCGTTAATACATCAGTTTGTAGTAAGCCGTCTCCTGAAGGTACCTTAAAATTCTTTTGGTCTGTACCCAATGATCTTCTCCCAGATTACTTTGGAACTGGTTGAAATTATTTACTGATGCACTAAGATCCGGTCTGAACGCAACCATTAAATAGGCGAGGCATCCTATCAGCTCTCGGTATGGCTTGTCCAATTTCTCCACCTTCTCGTTCTTCATAAGTTGCAGGCCCGCTTCCATCGGAGTTGATACAGGCTTGCAGTGCTCCATTCCAAATTGCTTCAAAATTGTTTCGTGTGGTGTTCCTGATTCAACGTTAGTTGTCCCAGCAGCATGTCACGATTGCTTTCCAACCCAAGGAACATCGATGCCTCGCCCATGTTTTGCATCGAAAGCTCCGACTTCAGCAATTTCTTGATAGCGTCAATCACGCTGTGGGATCGAGACACAACAAGGATGCCTTTCACGTGCAACAGCACGAACACCCTTTCATAACCATGCTCACGGACGTACAAGCAACTGTCGCTCTCACATCTGCGGAAACCCATCGTGGATACCACATCGTGAAATCGTCCATTCCATGCCTTCGATTGTTGAGCTTGCAGACTTGGTTCCCCTCGTCAAATCCACCAGGTTGGCGCATATAAATTTGTTCCGAGATATTGCCGTTCAAGAACGGTGCATATCCATCTGGTGGATCAGCAAATTCTCCTGGTTTGCCAACCCAAGCAGCATTTGAACCGTGGACATATTCACTTCTGGAGCGTAGGTTTCCGTGTAGTCGTAACCGTACCGTTGGGTGAATCTTTTGGCCACAAATCTCGGTTTGTATTTGTCGATAGTGCCATCCGGTATCATCTTCAGCTTGAACACCTATTTGCGTTTCACCGGCTTTCGTCCCTTCGGCAGATCGACCAAGTCACTGCACGTAGATTTTAGCGTTCGACGCACATGCCAGGCATGACTAGTCGCCCATCTTTGCAGGAGGCCGCCATACACGACTGCTTCTTCGCATACTAACATCTTCATCTACTTCGCCTTCATTATCCAGTGACACGAATTCTTCATTGTCGACGTCTTGGTCATGTATCCGTTGATCTTCAACATCGTTCGCCTGCTCGATAGCAGCTTGCGGTTCATCATTCTTCACTGGTGCTGCGTTCATTGATCCCATGCCGTCCATCACAACCGCCACGGCGCGATTCGCCGGAAAAAATCGAGTTGACCATCTTATTCATCCGCTGCCGCTGCGTCATTGCCTGCAGCTCCGAAACTAGTGGACGCGTCTTCCGCTTCCTGACATTTATGTTCATGTTTGCCAGGTACTTTTTCACTGTTTGGCCGGTTGATCCGACCTCCTGGCCAAGCACACGCAGCGATGTAGCCACTTTTCCCTCGGTCTTCCTCTTCAGCATCCTTTGAAGCTTCTTGTCACTCAGGGTCATCGGCCGTCCGGAATCGGGCTTTCTTACGATGCTCTGATTGTTGTCTAATAGTGCCAAGAGAGCGCCGCACGATGTCCATTTTCGACGCGGCGGGGTGCCGTTCGACTAATAGAGCTGTCAAATTGTGTCTGCTGACTCATGGGTTACTATGATTAATGCTGCATGGGTAGTTTCGTCAGTGCGGGTGAAGGTAAACCCATGAAAAATCGGAAACTTTGCTCCATTTTTTTAATGCAAAAGTAACCTCAACAGTTCGATACAGTTCCCTTACTACCTTTCTTGAGGACTGGGAAACCGTACAAGTGTTTCCAGCAGTGTTGGAATATACCAGTATCCAAGGAGAGGTAAAATATAGCTGCTAATGGTTTTGCAAATGTATCGGAACAACGTTTCAGTACAAGCAATGGGATGCCGTCTGGACCAGATCCAGTGGATTATTTTAATTCTTTCCCTGCTGATATAACCATATCGCCGGTGATAACAAATTGCAGCCCAGGGGTTGAAATTCGAGGAACATTGCTGGTGACGGTGACTGTATCCTGATGGTCGAGGTGTTCGTTAGTGAAAACACTGCTGAATTGGAAGCGGGAGAGGTTGACAATGTCCATGATAGAATCAGCTTCTAGCGTACCATTAGTCATTGTAAAGCTTGCTTCAGATAGAATTGGAACAAAAACAATTGCCTGTATTTCAGTTATTTATTATTGAATTCAAGATCTTTTTTTATACAAATGTAGCGTTTTCTTCATACTTTTAAGAAAGAATACGGATAAAATTATTCCTCACGGTTTCCAAGGAATTCTCGAATTTTTCCTGTAACACGGCTCATTAGGCGGCGCACACCTTCTTCGTCCATCGTTTTAGCTATCTTATTCCACCAGGTCTTCATCTGATTGATGTCTTTGACAACCTTGCCCTTTGCCTTGAGTCTCCTCTTCATGATTGCCCAGTATTTCTCAATAGGGCGGAACTGGGGGCAAATGGGTGGGTTAAGGTTTTTCGGAACAACCTGGACCCCTTTCTCTGCATACCATTCTTGAACGACTTTGCTGTAATGACAGCTTGCCAAATCTGGCCAAAACATTACGGGATGGTCGTGGGATCGAATGAACGGCAAAATTCGTTTTTGGAGACACTCTTTTTGGTATAGTTCCGACGTCATTGTCTTATTTGTAACGAAAACTTTCGTTTTTTTGCCACAGCTACAAATGCCCTGCCAAATCATGAATTTTCGTGCAAATTTGTCGGCAAAAACAAATTTAAATTTGGCTGGTACATCCCCCCGAGCCGTTGCCAAGTAAAATTTTTGACCTGGGATTTGCCCGAAGTCAGCCTTGACATAGGTTTCATCGTCCATCAGAAGACACCCGTCGAACTTGGTCAGCACCTGGTCGTATAGCTTCCGAGCAGGGATTTTGGCCACACTATTCTGATTTATGGTCAGATTTGGCTGTTTGCTAGCTCGATACGACTTGATTCCTTCCCGGAGTCGAGTTCTCCTCACGGTACTATGGGCAGCACTGAATTTTCTGGCCAAATCACGGTCCGACAGATTGGGATTCCTCTTAATCGTCTTCAAAATCTTACCACGCAGTTTCCGGTCGACAGTTCCACTCTGACGATTGGCTTGAGGCTTCCGAATCGTCGTCAATGTTTCCTTATACCGTTTGATAACGCGCCATACGGTATTTCTGAGCATTTTGTAACCGTGCGGGGGAAGGGTGCTGAATCTCAGTAAAACGCGATGGCTTAAGCGCCACTCCCATTAAGGGAGACCACCGCTCGTGTTGAATATGCCCGACTAATTTTTGAAACTGGTTTCTCAGAGGAACCACCCGAACGGTACTTTAGGAAAACCCTACTTCAAACGCACATATGCTGCTGAAACCTCAAATGAACACCTTCTGCCGATAAAATTAACGAAAATTCCACCAATCCATTCAAATTATATAATTTCCGTAGTCTCTTTAGATTTTAAAGCCAGAACCAACCAACGAACCTGTTTCCAAACGAATGTGCTTGATTTGAATAGACGAACGCAATATTGAAAATGACGAATGAGCCAGCTAAAGGACGAAACGTAAATAAAAAACGGAAACTAAACAACAAACTCCAATCTCAATCTATTTAACATCTATTTACAAGCTTCACTCGTGTTGGACAGTACTTGCTCTAAAGCTACAAATTATCTAACTAATCATGGCCATAAAAACTTTGTACGGACATACCTGCGCAGGTTTTTTCTGATGACGGTGATGACGGTGACAAACGAAGCAATGCTGATGACGGAACGAAGCGACGATAATTTGAAGCGGTGATGGCGGTTTAGGAATAGCGACGGTTCCGAAATGGCGACGGTTGACCACACAAATGGCGTGTCGCGGTGTACCTAGACCCGTGCGCAATATGGCCGAAACTAGAGTTGCGGAGAGAGTGGCGGCTTGACGGAAGGCTTCCGATTTATATTTTGTCGAGAACGTCCGGAATTGACCGTCTCCTTCAATATAGGAGTCCCCTTTCCCAAGCGAACCAGCTTCGCGTACCTTTCCGCTATGACCGAGCGGGGTTAAGGAAGACTACTATATATTTTGGGTAAGGTCCGGTTCAGTGTCCGACACTTGACAACGGATCACTGAAACCGCGCTCTCGGTATCGGTTCCACAAGGATTGTAACGTAGGGTGGAAATACGACGGATTATTGGCGATTGTCGGAATAACTTCGCTAGTTTTCCGAGCGAACTCCTCTCCTCCGTTTAGCTACCTGATCAGGTGGGCCTTTGCAGGGCGCACGAGTCTGGCGTTCTTGCAGACGACGTTCACCAAATCACTCAAATCAAATTGTTCAGCATCCACGATCGCCAAACAAGGATTACTAATCCAGCCCGTACAACACTAAGAGCCCGTCGAACGAGCTGTCCAACGCGAAATGACAAAATTAAAATCAAGAATCACCCGAAATTAAACATTTAGTAACATTACCTTTTTGTACGTATTCACAATTTTAATTCGATTATACCAGTTATTTGCAACGCATATGCTACACAAAAGCACTCTAAAAACTGAATATACAAAAAAAAGTTACATCTATGGACTGGCTCATGCCATTATTTAAACAAGTCACCTCTGACTAAACACTTGGATCACTTAAAAACCGCTTCAAACACAACTGTTTTCCAGCCGATTGGCTAGTGTAATGGCCGGGATTAAAACCTCCATTGCCCAAGAAACCACGGAATCAAAGAAATTGAATCGGACGCGAGAAATGATGTTCGGCTTAGCCATTGTATTGTATTCAGGTGTTCATTTGATATCCATCTCTTTCGCATATGTAGCCTCACATAAACACAAACTTTCATCCTAGCGTGCTATAAAAAGCTTCCAACTATCATGCAATAAGAAACCCTACAAATGTACAATGAATAACACGATTCAAAACAAGAATCCAATTGGAAACGAAAATCTAATTTGAAACACATAATCTACTATCTACACTACCTTGAACTACAAATCTAGTATTTACATATTTACATTTATACAAAATTGGTCCAAATAAACGCACCGCGTTACAAATTTCAGTTGTTTAGCTAGCCTAGATGCAGACCACAATGGATTTTCCAAATAACTGTGCACAATTTTTTCCCTTCTTTCGGCCTCCATGTTGATTGTTTACAAAGTACAGTCGATTTGCGGAATGTCAAAAATACATACGTGAAGCTCACAAAATTCCCGACACTTGGGCGCCAAGAACTTCCAAATCCGTACACCAGGAGCGTCACAATATGAGCAAAAGTTTGTTCCAATTCTAAATGAAGCAAGCCTTAGTGTGAGAAAAGTAGGACCTTGTAAAGAACGAGTACAGTGTATTTATTTCTGTTTTTGATTCATTAAATATTTGATCAGCTTATAAATGCATATGATCCTGGACTATATTGGCCACTCCCGGAACCACCAGAACGTCTCCGGGGAAACCTATAGTAGGGATCAGTTAGACATTTATCCCAGACATGACGTGCGGCAGCTCTATCTTCATGATTTTTCATAAATATGATATTGGAAACTTCAGAAAGCCATTGCACTGAAATTTTATTTTCGTAAAGAAGCTTTCACGCGTTTCGTAAACATGGATTTTGTACATAGAACAAATGTCTCGTATATTGTATGAAACATTCATGATGCTTTTTATCTGGTGAAATGCTATCATTACACCTTTTTGTAAGATGCACGAAATGAACTTCGTGATGATCAACCAATCGCTGTTTCTCTTTTATGCCGTACTCATGCTTGATGGTGTTGCTGCTGGTATGGGCGGGAATAATTTATGTAACCCAAAATAAAAATTAAAGCGCTGTCGAGAGCTATAACTTCATGCTCATTAATCAAACATGTTCTCACGAGTCAGCGTGGCCTAGTGAGATCAACAACGGATTTATATCATCACTTTTCAAATATTCAGGTTCGAACCCCATGTCAGAAACAATAGAAAAAAAACGCTGGACAACCCCGGTTTTTTGTCAATTACATTTTGAGTCGATAAAGTAGATCTGTCAGTCCTTCATGCAACCACCAGAGAGACGTTTCTTTTTAATTTGTGACAAAATATTCGTAGCTCTTTGCATTGTTGCCGTACAATGTACGAATGTTCTTTCTGTGTCAACAAAAGCTTCGTGCTTTTGACAGTTGTGCGTGCAATTAACTACGAATGTATCTTCATAAAAAGAACAAATCAGTTTCGTTGCAGAAAACAACGAATGGGTTAGTGATTATTACTTTCGATTTTCTAATATAAACTAAAATTAACTTGCAGTGTGGATACATTGACCACTCTCGGCACCACCGTCCCCGAGGGAACCTGTAGTAGAGGCCATTTACGATTTTACTCTAAAACATGCCGTGCGGCAGCTCTTTGTTCTTGATTTTTCATAATTATTATTTTGATAGACTTGAGAAAGCCATTGGCTACATTGGCCACTCCCGGAACATCTTCGAGGGAACCTATAGTAAGGATCAATTACGATTTTACCACAAAATATGGACTATAAGATTCACGGGCTAGCCTGATCCAGCTTCCTGTTACTCTGAGTGTCAATTCATTTAGCTTTGGTTCGGATAAGTAAGCTATAATTTGATTGAGTATAGGGAAGAGTGGGTTTTGTTAGTAGAGAGTTGATCCTCTATCTGCTTCCAGGACGGCTTCAATCCGCCTGAAAATGGAGTTGTAGGGGGTTTGAATGTTGTCCAGTGGTATTCCGGAGGCCATGGCTAATTATGTTATCGAGATATAAAACTACATTAATTTTTCAGTCGAATGTTTTCTTGGCGAAATTAAATCGGATAATATTTTGTCGGGGCCGGCGTCGGTGGTGCAGTGGTAAGCGTGACTGCTACTGGCACCCCAATGGGTCTGGGTTCGATCCCAGTCGACGTCGGTGGTTTTTCTGAGGCGAAAAAAATCTGTTCACGTCTTCCTTCGGAAGGGAAGTAAAGCCGTTGGTCCGGGCTCATAGTCATGAGTCGTAAGGTAGGGTCCAGGTGGTGGAGTCGTCTCCCTGGCGTGTGATTGTCACCATGTGAGGAAATAGGCCGACGTAAAATAAATAATTAAAAAAAATATTTTATGAAGTTTGAACACTACAAAATTGATCAAAAATTTGCCTGTTCCGATCATTTTAACGATCCTCTGAATATATGGTATGGTTTTCTAATTTCTTTTGATCCAGTTATCCTTGACATGGATCGTAGATGGCGTTGATAGTCCATCTGACATTGTGCAATTTCACAGGAGTCCTTATTATTCTACTGTTTGTATAGTTGATGCTGCATTTCAATTACTTGTTGAGCGTTAATTATTAGACTTTGAATAAAGTGTGAAAGATCACTCAATTGAAGCTTGATTTCGATAATTTCGGAGATATTTGTGCAATCAGTGAGGTTATGCATTCAATTTGGTAGCCGTGATATGTCTAAACTGACGAAGAATCAAAACAATCCGAATATGTGCTTCAGTCTTTTTGCACTATTTTCGACTTTTCTACGCACACGATGAAATCAGCGGATGAAATCAACGCTTGCCTTAAGCTTTCATATTTATGGCGATATGCAACAATTGACGACAAATATGCAAGTTACCTTGCAAAACGATCTCGAATCAATTGTTGGCGATTGGCAATGGCGAGCAACCAGTTTACGTTCCCGCCGATTTTCTGTCACTTCACAATTTCGTAATCTGTTATCTATCGCGAATGACCTAAAATAAAATTTACGTGACAAACAAGCAGCCAGGCAGTTACCTAAAAAAAGTAAATCATGAATGCTCGGAATTATGTAAATCATAAAATCGGATAGAGCGGAACAAAGTTCGCCGGGTCAGCTAGTTTGTTATAAATCATTATGTTTACAAACCATTTCCATTGTTCCTATAACAAATATATAACTGGGATTGTATACAAAACATTTCATTGTACCTATAACAAATAGAAAACTAGAAATGGGGAGGTAGCCTAAGGCAATAGAAAAATTTGTTGACTGGACAAGAGTTCGCCAATCCCTTGCCGTGTGAAGACATGAGACCATCTGACTGAAGTCTTCCGAAGGTCCTCATTGAGATCGCAGTAGCTTGGCGTCCCTACCATAACACACACACACACACACACATACTCGTGAATCGGAAAGCTAACGAACTATGTCCTTCTGCCGTTTTACTTCACGGAACAAGGCAACCACAGCCATACGTTTCTGTAACATAATTTACACAACATCCACTAGCAGCCAAGACACAATGTAAATAAAACGATGAAAAGTAGCCCAATACAGTTTCGTGTGCAACGTTATAATGACTGTGGAAGTAAGTCCATTTGCCGGACCTGTAAATAAATAGTTAAAATTTATTTATCGTTTACTTCGTCCAAGTAGAAACGAGTCAGAAAATCACTTATAGAAGTACGTCAGATCCTGGCCAAAGCACACTGCGTTCCTTGCAGATAGAAACTCAAATGAAAAGCATAGAATGAGAATTCAGGAAAACTAAAACAGATAGATGTTTGGCGCCAGAAAACCAAGCATAAAGCGTGTTGAAGGGTTTATCTTGATTGATCAAGCTTGATTTGAAAAAAAAATCCATTGTCATGAAATTTAATTCTTTAATTGAAACACTGGCAAATGATTTCCTCTACACAATTTGCATTGTTTCCATTCGTTACACATCAGTTCTCGAAAGATGAAAGAGAGGGAAAAAAAACTGTCCTCTTCCCGTGAATCGAGTGCAAAAGTAAATATTGTACATTTGAGTTATTTATTCCCAACCGAGGTTGAAGCGCGTCCGGTCTCGCACCACCATGCTGGATCATTGTGAGGATGGTCCTCACTGACATTCCCCCCATTTTTTTTTCTCCTTGGTCTGCCAGCTTTTTTTTGTTGAATTTTTCATCTACTGCCCTTGGAGTGCACTGAATTACCCAACTCGGTCACAGTCGTCGGTCGTCGGGCTTCTGCAACCATGGCCGTGGACACGGTTGTCCAAAAAGTTGCAACGGCACGCCAAAAACGTGGGTGTCGCCACGTGGAAAATGAATTGTGACAATATTCCCTGAAAGCATGCAGAGTGTGAAGGGGAAGAAAAACGACGGCTGAAATGGAGGTTGATGATTAATTAAGGTTAAGGGGTGACGTGAAGAATTGCAACTTTAGTTGGTTGTTATCTGAGGGTAAAATTTTAAAAAATCGACTCCCAAAAACATTTTTTTAATGAAACCGCTAAAGTTTTTAAATTAAGGCAACACGAAAACAAAAATACCGGCCCCAAATAACTACAGAGTAAATCAAGTCGCACAAATGAAAAGACACACCGAGAGCGAAAAACTAATGGCCCTGCAAAATTCCTCCGGCTTCAAGCGACAAAATGCTTGCATGCATTCATGCAGGAAGCATTTTCACTGAAGCTAAATGTGCAAACACTACCAAGAGGCAAGATATGCATTTAATTAAACAAAAAAGACCCCAGCTCTGCATCCAGGCAGCAGCATTGAATTTAACAGTCCGAATCTCCAGCGAGCATCGAAAAGAGATGGAGTCGCATGGTCACCGAAAAAGTTGCACTTCAGTAGAACAGTAGGCCACACGAAAAAAAAAAGAAACCTATGAAAAGTAAACAGAGGAAACCCTTCGCTTGCCACAATGTAGATTGGTAATGCGGCCTGACCGTCGTCGGTGATGATGACGGTGATGATGATGATGCTGGTGGTGTTTGTCTCACCGTTTTATGAAGCGACGACGACGTCACCGTCCTGCGGCGTGAAAGATAATAAATTAATTTTGTCCTGCTGCTCGAGTGCCACCGCAGGAGGAAGGTACTTCAACTTTGTTCCTTCGCACAAAAAGAAACACAAAACTGGTAGATGTGGCAAACAAAGTGGGAAAATGCTCACCGAATAATGGGATAATACACTGAGGACAGGAGGTCCTCTCGCTGCCCGTGGTGAAGGGAGGATTTTAAACTGTTGAAAAAAGAACTTCATCAAGCGGAGTTTACCTTCGTTAAGCGGTGTTTGCTACTGGGGAGAGATTGTTTTATTTTCATGAAAAACATCAGGGGGTTTATTAAGACAAAATATGGTGAGATGGTCAAACTGTCAAACAGAAAAGGTTGCAAATAAATAAGCGGGATTTTTCAGAGAAGTAATCTCAAATTGAGAGATACAGAACACAGACATCAGCCTACGTTGTCATTTTCCAATTTGTTCAAATAATCCTTTGAGCACATGTTATGAAATACTGAGCAACAAAAGATACTTTTATTTGTTGAGTAAACAGGCAGTTTGCCGGCACGATGCACAGTGATTCCAAGTCGGAAAAATTTTGAAGATTTTTTTACCAGCTTTCTGAAAATTTGGGTTTCAGCTTGCGCAAACTTGCGCAAACACGGTTCTGGGAGGGCAGAGTCCTGGAATGTCTGGAAAACCCTTGAAGTTGGTTAATACATTAATCTCATACCAGATTATCACGGTCTTATCCTTTCTTACAAGGAAGTGTTTTTATATTTAAGTCTTGGAAAACCGTCTCATGGCCTAGAGGACCAAGTGTTATGTACATGTAGCGTGTAGTGTATAGTGTAATGGTAACGAAACTTCTAACTCAGTTTCTCTAGCAACTACTGGGCCGACTTGAATTAAATTACCGCCAAATGAAAGGTACTGTAGTCTTATATTTTGCTTTTGAATTATTGGATTCGGTTCATACGTTCCGGAAACACCCCCGGGGAAGCGGCCACTTTTGGCCTAAACTCACAACCCACCATGAGAATTGAAAACTAAATCCTAAGGTCATGATATCAAAAGTCCAGAGCTACACTGGCCTTATCCATCCATTTATGTTTTGGCTACTGTGGCCAGATTCGATTTGGATGAAAACCCATCATGTGACACATCAAATAATATGAGAACTCAAAAATAAGTGCGTAAATGATCATTCGGAATATGCGGAATATCTGAAGACTTTCGAATTAGAGGAATACACTTTTCACCTTACATTTTTACAAAGGAAAAACATAGATTGCTTGGAAAACCAATTGCTGATGGAAGGCCCGGGATCCTTAAAGAGAATCGATACTGCATCCTGGCTCCTTGGAAAGACGGATGACTCCTTGGAAATGCGGATGAAATATTGTTATTGTTTATTTTCCAGAAGTTGATAATTAAAACCCAAAAAATTCAAATGCTATACATCACTCGGTACTCCGGACCTCAGATCAAAAGTCGTTTATCCAGCAATCAGCGTACCCTTCTGTTGTAAAAAGGGAAAAAAATGGACACATATACTGGAACAAATCATAACAATCAGTATAATGACCTGACGTTAATTCTTCTGAATTTCCTAAATTGAAATTTACATAAAAATTGTAGTCGACACCAAAACAATAAAAACGGTACATTTCTATAATTGATTTATATAATAAAATTGTTTTTTATTTTTACTATTAATACGAATTCCTAAGACTGTAACTCAATATTTTTTATATATTCTCATCACTAAAATATGAAAATCGGGTAAAAATTAGAATTCCTTGGAAATTTCGAGTGGTGTACTTTTCAAAAAGGAACAAACCTACCTATTATTGTACAATTATAAGATCTGAATTGCTGAATTATCAAATATTACGAATGTTCCGGCACTTCCGGAAGACCATGAAACGGCCACTTGAAGCCGTAAATTGTTCTCCACATCGCTTTGATTCTTACATTTTATGTACAAATGGTTTTAAAAAGAATCAAAATGCTTTAGGACGAGACTAATCAATTTACCATTTTTACGGATTTTCCGGATACTCCTGGAGGCCATAAAATGACCATATCTCGAAATTGTGGCCTAATACGACAATTGAGAAAACATATTTGAAATTAGCTGCACAAAATTACTTAGAAACACATAACTTAGCTAGGGAAATTCAATTTTTAGACTTTTTTCCGCCTTTTGTATGGAATGGCATCACTGTGCGATGGTGTAGTGGTCCCGCGTGATCACCAATTATCACTTCAGCAGGTCTGAGTTCAATCCCAGCCGAGGTCAGTGGGAATTTTCTAAGACATCCCGTGTCTTTTCTCAATTTGAAAGGGAAGTAAAGCCGTTAGTTTGGAAATCGTGTGTGTAAATACTTCATAATTTTGATGAAATCGTGTAGTTCTTCCTCCCTGTCTGGAGTAACTTTTTTTTCAATTTTTTTCTAAGATATGATTTGTAGATGGCACATGTGCTTCTTTGTATCTAATTTGTATGCGTATACGTTTGTTTGTTTATATGTATACTAGCAGAATTCGGTGCGAACGCTGCTACTTATGCAACTGAATAAAAAAAAATGTAATAGAACTGACGCGTTTATAATTTTTATTTCCGGAATGAATTTGATTAAAATATTTTCGTTTGCTAATGTGTGTCATTTCTGCAAAAATAAAAAAAGGTTTCTGTTTTAAATTCACCCCTTGGACCGGTACACAGTGGCACAATTCTGGCGGTCAAAAACATGTTCACCCTTTTGTCATCATTTTATCGACTAGGTTTCTTAAGAAGAGTTGCTCAAAATTTCTTTCCGCATTTTTTGAAAAGTCACGCCTAAACTTTAATAAGGGCTTAACTACACTTTGAAATTCTATTTTTTTTTCAGCTACCAGATAACGGGTTATTGTCTTAGACGAAGTTGTAGAACAGGTAGAAAGTTGCTCAAGACATTAAGTTTCTAAAGCCTAACGTAAAAGAGATATAAATGAATCCTAGATGGTTTGAGCTGTTAGTGGAATGCCTGTAATTAGAAATTAGAAGAAAAATTAGTATTCTCCATTTAATTCCAACTACCTTTGCTTGCCTTCGACAGATACGCGTATTTCGTCTACCATGTGCAGACTTCTTCAGTGTCTCGTCAGTGCAAGTTGAGTTATTAGTACGAGACACTGAAGAAGTCTGCGCATTTTAGACGAAATACGCGTATCTGTCGAAGATAAGCAAAGGTAGTTGGAATTAAATGGAGAATACTAATTTTTCTTCAAATTTCTAGATTTAAATGGTTTTCTTTCAGAACTACTTTGAAACGATGTTTTTTTAAATAATTAGTACCTTATTCAAATTTGACGATTTCAACATGTTCTAAGAAATTGTAAGAATTATTAAAATTCACATTTTTGCTCAACAAACTAATGCTCTCTGATGACCACATTTTGATATATGGTGGTTGAAGTGTCTATGTAACGTCATAATCAACCGCCTCAAAAAGGGTGGGCGGGTCCTAGCGGGGTCTAAATCAGATTGTATTTAAAAGATTATCTTATGAACAAGTATTTGGGTATTGAAGGGTATCTGGTAGAACGCCAGTTTGAAATAATACAGGTTGTAGGCCAATAAATATTTCGCATGTGAGGTAGTGTTCAACAAATTAAAAATATATATTTATATATATGCGGGTCCTGTCAGGGTCTCAATTATTAACTGTATTTGGAAGAGTATCTTATGAACAAGTTATCCTGAAATTTTCATGATGAGAAGTTTAACATTATCTATTTGGCAAACGGGCGTTATCGAATTCATTTTAATTTAAAAACAAAACCCAAAACTTGACGACACGAGCAAGATAGTTTGGGGTGATTCATAAATAACGAAGCATATTTTAACCGCTTTTAGATCTTATGCCTTCACTCGTATTTTGACTACATATCTAGGATTTTTTTTTTAAAAAAGCCTATTTGATTTTGTATACAAACATGTAAACAAAATCAAATAGGCCATTTAGCCAAAAGCTCTTTGAAATATATGTCTCGTCCCTACTTCTGAAATCGTCCTCACACCCCCCGAAATGCTACGTAATTTATGCATGTTCCTCTTAAAAAGTTATCCACAGCGAAGCGCAAGCAGTAATTTAAAGCATCAGTAGTGACATCACGTTGAAAGCTCAACATTCTATCTAAAAAAGTGGTAAATTTCAAAATACAATAGTTACAATTTGACCTATTACCAACAATATGTCGCATTTTGACTGGACTCGGTACGTGACAGAGCACAAGGGGCCACTCTCCGTCTAATTCGTTGAATATTATGACATATCCACAATATTAATTGACTAATAGCTATTAATTATATATTATTTCTGTATGATTTTTCTGGGTACCCTTTAGTATCCAACGCTGAACATGTCAGAAATACTAGTTCATTAGATAATCTTTCAAATGTAATCGGATTGAGCCCGCACCAGGACCTACTCAGCTTTCTTCAAGTTTATTGAGCATTACGTCACATACTGTTACTATTCATACCATTTCAAAATAAGGATTTACTAGGTACCCTTCAATACCCAACGCTGAACATTTCAGGAATACTTTTTAATAAGATAATCTTTCAAATACAATCTGTTTTAGACCTCGTTAGGATCCGCCCACCCTTTTTGAAGTGGTTGATTATGACGTCACACAGACACTTCAACCACCATATATCAAAATGTGGTCATCAGAGAGCATTAGTTTGTTGAGCGAAAATGTGTATTTTAATAATTCCTACAATATTTTTGAACAAATTGAAATCGTTAAATTTGAATATAGTACTAATTATTAAAAAAAAAATACAAGTTTCAAAGTAGTGCTGAAAAAAATTCATTTATCTCAGCATCCATCATCTTACGTTAGGCTTAAGAAACCTAGTGTCTTCAGCAACTTTTCATCAAATCACCTGTTCTACAATTTTGTCCAAGACAACAACCCGTTATCTCGTAGCTGGAAAAAGTTAGAATTTCCAGTGTAGTTAAGCCCTTATTAAAGGTTAAGTGTGTTTTTGCAAAAAATGTGAAATAAAATTTTGAGCAACTTTTCCTAAAGACACCTAGTCGATAAAATGATGACAAAAGGGTGAAAATGTTTTTGACCGTCTTTTTTCAGAATTGTGCCACTGTGCGGTAGTTTCTACCGGTTTTTCTTTCTGTGTACAAACATTTCATAGACAAAACATTTATCTTCGAACTACGCCGTATCCTGTCCTTTTGAACGAAATTTTCTCTTGTATTCCCTTAGATTACCTTCTTGTGCATGATGTAGCGTTGAGAGTGATTCAAGCAACTCCCATTCCTGACTACGAAGGTGTTCAAACATATTTTGTGTTTTAGTTGCATACATAATTCTCATGTTTGGTTCAAATTTCTGATTCTTTTGTTTGATTGATCCCCCCCTCTAAATTGGAGCGATCTCGTACCACCTACGAAGAAAAATCTGCCTTCAAAATTCTCCACATGCCAAATTTGGTTATATTTTCTTGATTAGTTTTCGAATTATGCAAAAATTTGTGTTTTATTTGGATTGAGAAAAACCCCCCAAGAAACATTGCCAAAACCATCCAGCTTTATTTAGTTTTATTAAAGTTTCATGAGAGCCACTGGAAATCAATTGGGTTTAATTACGATACCAAGAGGTGCCAAAAGGTTTCAACTTTTAGTCAAGTTTATGAGAACCTACCCAGCATCTTTACAACGATCACGAAACCTTGTCTTCTGAAATTACATTTACTCCTATCAATGGTTTTATTTTGACTTTATGAACTCGCAAAATTATGTTTTGAAATGCCGTTTTAGGACTCATTCGAATTATCTTGTTATGGTCAGTTGAAAAAGCATTAAAAAACCATTTTGTCTCCAGTAAATGCATTTAATGGCCAATTGGCACTGAGGAAAGTCAACAAATGACCAAAGAGTTTTATAGTAGCCATTGCGAAGATAAATTGGCTTTTGGCCAAAACAGTGATTTTTTCTAATCGCCATATTGAAATTTATGAAATAACTGAAATGAGGAAAAATAAATACACCAAATTTTAAATGTAATTCGAACGAACTGTAGATCAGATACCGATTTTGGCATTCTTTTTGATAACCTTACTTAATTCTTTAAATTTTCAGGAAATTCATTCGATAAACTAGAATATATTTGTTTAAATTTTGTTTTTGTAGATTTAAACTCGCATTATTTCACCATAAAATTAAATTCGCATATGATTTGGAGGATGATACGCGGTGAATAAACTCAATTTGTTTTGGTGTTTTGCTATCAAACAAAATTTCCGGCAACGCTGGATCTTTTTTTTCTATATATTATTTACTGCTTAAAGAAACAGAAGAGCAGAGAGTCGAACAAAACAGAACAATAAAAACCAACCACGATATCACCGTGAAGTTTGACAGCTCTATGCTGGTTTCCATGGCAGCCAATAGGTTTTATGAAGGTTCTCAAGTGGTCATAACATCTTTCACTAGAACATTTTCTAAATCTTTATGGCGTTGTTATGGTTTTATTAATTTGTTCTCACAACCGCCCATAGAGTGGGCCACTTTGTACACATTTTGGCTTTAAAGATGCATAGAGGAAGTGTTGGTGGACAAAACAGTATTAAATGTAGTTTTATCAACAAAGCCGGGAGGAGTGCTATTCGGCTGGAATAAAACTAAAATTGTTACTTGGGCCCTCTCATACGGAAGAGGAGTCTCAGTCTATCATAAGAATCTTGTCCAGCGCCAAAAACCCCTGTATACACAATTTCATAACAAAGGATAGTTTTCATGTTTGGTTTAAATTTGTGTTTCATATGTATGAGAGCCCCCCTCTTACAGAGAGAGGGAGGGTTTCAAACCACCGTAGAAACGATTCTTGCTTTCTAAAACCTCCACATACCAAACATGGTTCCATTTATTTAATTAATTCTCGAGCCATGCTGAAATTTGCGTTTCATATGTATGGGAGCCCCCCCTTTCCAGAAACAAAAGGGGTCTCAAACCACCTAAATAACATTTCTCGCCGTCAAAAACTTCCACATGCCAAGTTTGGATCCACTTGTTTCATAAGTTCTCAAGTTATACAAAAAAATTGTTTCATATGTATGAAAGCCATCCCTTCCTGACAGGGGAGGGGTTTCAAATTACCATAGAAACATTTCTTACCTCCAAAAACCTCCACATGTCAAATTTGGTTCCATTTGCTCGATTAATTCTCAAACTATGCAGAACTTTCTGCTTCATTTGTATGGGTATCTCCCTTTCCAGAGAGAGGAGGGGACTTGAATAACCATAAAACATTTTTTGCCTTCAAAAACTCGTCCATGCCATATTTGGTTCCATTTGCTTGATTAGTTCTCGAGTTATGCATGAATTTATTTTTCATTTGCATGGGAACCTCCCTTTGTAGATGTACGAGGGGTCTCGAACCACCGTGAATACATTTCTCGCCTTCAAAAACCTCCACATAACAAATTTGGTTCCATTTGCTAAATTAGCTCTCGACTTATGCCTCTCTTCCAGAGGACAAAGAAGTCTCAAACTACCATCAAAACATTTTTAACATATTTGATTCCATTTGCTAAATAAGGTCTCGCGTTATGCAGAAATTTATGTTTCATTTGCATGTAAGCCCCCCTCTTTAGGTCTCAAGTTACCTTAGAAATATGTTTTCCGTTAATAAACCTCCACCTGCTAAACTTGGTTCCATTTGCTTGATTTGTTCTTGAATTATGCAGAAATTTGTAATTCATTTGTATGGGAGACCTTTCAAAGAGAAGAGGGGTCTCAAACCACCATTGAAACATTTTTTGCCTTAAAAAACCACCACCTGCCAAGTTTGGTTCCATTTGCTTAATTATTTCTAGAATAATGCAGAAATGTGTGTTTCATATGTATGGAAGCCCACCCCTCCTTTCCGAGGACGGAAGGGTTTTAAAGCACCATTGAAACATTTCTTGCTTTCTTTTGCTGGTTCCATTTGCTTTATTAGTTCTCGAGTTATGCAGAAACTTGTGTTTCATTCGTATGGGAGCCCCCCGCACCTTTCAGAAAGGGCAGAGGTCCCGAGTCACCTACAAAACATTTCTTGCTATCAAAAACCTCCACCTGACAAATTTGTTTTCATTTGCTTGATGACTTCTCGAGTTATGCACGCTAAATCTCTTAACAGAGATGGGAGGGGTCTTTTATTATCATACGAACCTTCCCCTGCCCAAAAAACACATGCATACGAATTCTCATGCTTATCGGTTCAGTAATCTCCGAGTCTATAAGATTCGGACAGACAGACAGACAGAAATTCTTTTTTATGTATAGATATGTTTTTTATAAGGTTTAAAAAGCTTCAAAAGACTGGCCTGTAGTGTATTTGGCACGGTGTGCAAATCACAAGAGCGATGATAGGACTCGCTTTCGTGCCTAACCACTAAAACCAATAGTTATTCTACGTTTGGGAGGCGGCTGTGCTTGTGCACTTCTTTTATTTTCTCAGCGCTTCCTCTCCATTTGCTGCATTCTTGAGCCGTTTATCTCACACCTACTTTGGCCGAGCCATTTAGCTCCCACACCTCGACGCAATCGACTCGAGTAACCCCTGACGGTGAGTGTACCCTATTCCGACGGAAGATTCCCCGGCAGAAGTTCTCCCGAAACCAAACCACGGTGAGCCATTTAGCTCTTCCTTCTTGACGCAGTCGATTTGATTAGTCCCCGACGGTGGGCTACCCTACGCTGAGGAAGAGTACCCCGGCGGCTACTTCTGCTGTTGCTTCTCACTCCAACCGACCGCTAGGGTGCGAAAGTCAGTCCAGCGTTTCCGGTGGAGCATTGCGTCCGGTTCGCTGGCGCCCCAAAACCGACACAAAACCGGTGCTACGACGCGTTCTACTCAACTAGTCCCTGGCTATGGAACTAGGCTACTCCGGAAGGGAGGTTCGCAGGAATTCCTCTTGAACCGATCAGTCTTGCAGTGGCTCTAACCCGTGACGCTGGATCGTTGGTCACTTCCTGTGCAGCTCGGAAAGTATCCTTTTTGCTGCCCTATCAACAGCGTTTCATGAGTCTTCGTCGTGGTTCATCTCTTCAACAACATTGTCGACTGTCACTCCGTGCATATCCCAATCAACTTCTTCGAACTTCGGGCAGTAGGGTAGACGACGTGTTCTGGAGTCTCCTCCAGGTTCGCGCACTCTGTGCAAAAAGGTGAAGAAGCGTGACCAAACCGATGCAGATATTTTCGTAAGCAGCCGTGCCCGGAGAGGAACTGCGTCAGATAGAAGTTCGCTTCACCTAGGCTGACACATTTGTGATGAGCCGGTGGGTCCACCTTCCCTCACCGCATTGTTCCACTCTTACTGCCACTTAGCCGACGAATTCGTTCTGATGATTCTTCTCACATTTCTGGTATCCGCTGAGAACGCTGATTCGACGTTCTCGACCATGTTGATGCAAATGGGCATCATTCCAGCGAGAACGCATTCCTGCCTCGGACGAAATTATTCTGTAGGCGCTCGCGACACGCATGGCCATGAGTCGGAACACCCTGTTCAGCTTCCCACTATTACGCTCAGTTTTCAGCGCCATGACCCAGACAGGAGCTCCATGCCTCAGGATAGAAGTTGACACACTCGCCAGAAGTCGCCTCGTGCTGCTTCTCGGCTCACCGACGTTTGGCATGATTCTCGCTACCGCATTGACCGCTTTCGCTGCCTCTTCGCAGGCGTAGTCAAATTCAAGCATCACTCCCTGATACTTCAATGCACGCTTTGGCGGAATTGCGTGTCAACCGGTTTTACTGATTTGCGGTTGCTAACCTGCAATACCTGTAGTTTTGCTCCAGTCATCCACGTTTCAACGGTGTCCCTCGCCTTTGCCGTTAGCATCTCTACCTCTTCCAGAGCCTCGCCCGGTATTGTTTGGACGACATCATCTGCAAATTCAGCGATCTCAACTCCATTAGGCAACTTCAGAGTTAAAACTCTCAGTATTCTGCACAGGCAGCCAGGAACACGCATTTTGTGCAGTGCTGTGGCAATAGCCTCCCAGCTGACGCTGTTAAAAGTCGTTTTGACGTCGATCGTCACTACGGTGCACATCCGGTTTCCTCTTCTTTTCTGCATTAATGCCTTATCTGCTCTCTGCACGACTATCCGGATTTTTTTCAATGCCGAGACCCCTTTTTGGAATCCGAATTGTTTCTTTGAAAAGCCTGCATCAGCCTGTTAAGGATTATCCTTTCCAGAAGCTTTCCGTGGGTATCCAGTATCCTATAGGTATATTTGTCTATAAGATGCTGGGTTCCCTGGTGGCTTCCCTAGTTTCGACAGCAAAACTAGCTTCCGAACCTTCCATTTGTCTGGGAAGTAGCTTAGGCATTTAGTTAGCGCCGTCCCGAAAATGTCCAGAAGCGCCAATCTCGCGGGTTTAAGTGCTACATTGGGGATCCCACCCGGACCGGGAGCTTTCTTCAATTTCAGACCCTTAGCGTAGGCGGCCACAACGTTGGGTGGTGATGCGGAAAAAGACCATCCACATTTCAGCAGGTGTCGCTGGACGCTTAAACTTCACCACCACCACTCTATAAGCGTTGCCCCAAGGGTTCGCATCGGCTTCTTGGCACAACTCTTTAAAGCAGAGCTCCGCGAAATACGGGTTTCCGTCCTTCTCTATCAGTTCAGGTCCGTGCTCTCTGGGCACTTCTCCTTGCTCGGAGGCATGCAACGCAGAGGGTACTGAGAGTCTCATTCCACCAGTAAGCTGGGCACCGTCGGTTCCTGGGATCCTGTTTCCTCGGCAATGATGCATCACAGGGTTCGCTGGCCAATGCTGTAGAGGATCGCTTGGTGATCATTGTGGGAGTATTCCTAACTTACTTTCCAGTTCATGTCTTCCATAAGCGACTGGCTATAGAACGTAACGTCTTTGCGGAATGTGCTGGCATTCCCTTCGTTGCACAGCCTCACATCCAGCTTTGCCAGAGCTTCAAGTAGACTGTGTTTCATTGGATTAGTCTGCTTAGTAATCCTCTCCATGGCCCAGGCGTTGAAATCTCCCGCAATGACTACCGGCTCTCGTCCGACCTGCATGTCGATGAGTGTGTCCAACATCCTGTTGAACTCCACGTCAGTTCATCTAGGAGGTGCATAGCAGCTGCATACGAGTACTCCGTTGACTTTGGCAATCACAAAGCCGTCGTATGAACACTCGACCACCTTTTGGATGGGAAATTTGCCTATAACTTGTATTGTTGCCATTCCTGCTCAATCGGTCACCTACGAACTGTTACCAAGAGGAACTCGATATGGCTCCGCAATTATTGCAACATCGTACTTTGTCTCTGTCGTGGACTGCCATAACAGTTGCTATATGTATGTATGCATGCATGTGGGTATTTATCTGGGTTTGTATGTGTGTAAGAAGGTATGTATGTAAGCATATTAGTTTTGTATGTTCTAAAGTTAATAAACGCCGTCTTGCTTCATAATACACTCATTGCATTTATTCTAAGTTTGGTTTGATTAAGTCTTATTCGCGACAAAATCTGGACAGATTAAATTTGGAATAAAACAAATATGCTGTTAGTTCAATCCAAGATGCAGTTAGTTCAATTGTGCATTATTAGTCATGATTGTGCATCTTAAAACTAATAACAGTTGAATCCTAGAGGGTTTGAGCTGTTTAGTGGAATACCTTGCGATAAGTCGAGTTATTAGTACGAGACACTGAAGAAGTCTGCACATTGTAGACGAAATACGCGTATCTGTCGAAGATAAGCAAAGGTTGTTGGAATTAAATGGAGAATACTATTTTTTCTTCTAATTTCTAGTTAATAACAGTTACTTAGTTAGGCTTCATGAAGAAACTATGAACTTTTGAGTTTACTCCAGCCATTAGGGTCCAAGCAGACTTCTGTGCAACCGATTTTAATGCTTTTTTTCCAAGATTTTCGAAATGTTTCTATAGTTGTAGCTTGTTGTTCATATTGAGAGAGTTCTCTCTTCACGAGAGCCCAATACCGCTCGATAGGTCGCAACTCCAAGCAGTTAGGTGGATTCGCCTCTTTCGGTACAACATGGACTCCATTCGCTTTATATCATTCCAAAACATTTTTGAAGAAGTGCAATTCAACCCACGAGAGCAGTACTTTCACAATAGCTGATAAAACGTCGGAATTTTATAGAGAAAAATGATAAATCAACATCAACTCAGTTTGTTCCATCATGCAAAATCGGTGAAGTTTGTCCCATCTTGAAATTTAATCGAAGTCAAGTTACAGTTCTGCTTTGTGAACTGACAAGTTCATAGAATGTCAAGAAAGTGCTAAGAACTACATGCAAGTCCCAATATATGCAGTAAAGTTCCAAGGACATAAGGGATTTCCGTTGAATTGCAGTTAAGTTAAAAGAGCTCCAATACAGAGCTAAGCTTCAGAAAAATCCTGAGAATTTAAACGAACTTCAAAAAATCCGAGGAAAGTTCAGTTCAACGGCAAAATATATATATTGAAATTTCAGATAACTATCTAGAATTTCACAGCCGTTTCGAGAAATTCAGAGAAATTCCGAGAATATCAGAGAAGTTTAGTGAAACTCAGAAAAGTTCCGAAAACTTTTGAAAAATTACGAGCAGTTCTGGATGTTCTGAAATCTTCAGAAAAATTTCCAGAACGTCAGCAAAGTTCCGAGAACTTCAGAAGGTTTCAAAAACTTCCGAGAACTTCAGACTAGTCCTACAAAACTTCAGAGAAGTCTTACTGAACTTCAGAGAAGTCCGAAGAACTTCAGATAATAAAAAGGATCTTCAGAAAAGTCCTCGGAACTATTGAGAAGCCCTTAGAACTTCAGAAAAGTCCACGACACTTGAGCATGAGCATGATTGACCGCCCCTGGAAGCTACTTCATTACTGCCAGATCAGCTGTATTTACAGAGAGAACCAACAGATGATGTTTGGGACTGACATGCATCCTCAATGTGTAAAAACTGGTGACCCATTATGAAGCAATACCGGCGACAGTATTGCTTCATAATGGCTATAAAATGGCAAGTAGAGAGTGGGAAAAACATGATGACGTGATACTCACTCGAAAGAACCCGAGAAATCCTCTGCACTTCCACGAGAAATCACTGGGGTGTTGGATAGTTGGAAGAAGCTGAAAGTATGTAACTAGCCCTATCCGCCAAATGCATGGGACCGCTCCAACAAGCAACAGAACATCGAACGCCAGCATGACACCGTAGTTATTAGTTTCACTAGAGTACATTTTTTTCTGAGCCACGGCATGCCTACTTTTCTGTAAATATTCTAGAGATAAGGCAAGATGCGATTGGTCGCCTATCATAGCATTAGAAAACTATATTGATTCTATTTTTTTTTTTTTCCTCTGTTCGGGACATAAACCACTGCGACCAGTACTTGATCTATTGTAGTATATCCCGTGTCCTTTGTGTAGTGCATGTCGAGTTACCTCATCACTATTGAAAAATGATGAAGTATTCGGTGTTGTTACAGTTGTCATTGTTTGTTTTGTTGGCAATGAATCGAATTTTATTGAAAGTTTCCGCTATTTAAACCCTTTGAGGAGTGAGAGCACTCTTCAAAGGCGCGCCCCTTTATCAGTCAAAATCAGATTCATTGCAAAGAAAACAAACTATGGCTCCGATACTGATCATGCATCAGAACCCTAGTCATAACCAATTCAAACTATACAACATAAAATAGACAATAAGAATTCACATAAATGAAGACTTATCATGTTTTACTTATTCCAAGCTCATCCTCGCACAATCGGGGCACAAAACGAGTATTGTCACTTTTAATAAGACATCAAATGTAATAAGGACTAAGATATGTTCCTTTGACTACAAAAAACAAACATGTTCCCTAGTTTAAATTAATTCGGACTAGAGTTCGGTGGTAGATCTGATACCCCGTAACGCACCACGAAAAGGTGATCTACCAGCGTCACGGGTCTTGATTCTATTGATTCATACGCTCATTAATTTGCTACCAACCGGAAGAGACTTGGCCCAATATCCAATGCTTTCCTTATCTCCAATCTGTTCAACTACTCGCAATATTTTGTGAGATAGTGGTCTCAATTTAGCTATTTGGGGTAATTTTAAGCAGTCGGTTTACCAAAATTTGGCAGTTTGACAGGTATTCGGTAGGTAAGTGACCAACAAGTACTTCATAACAAGATGCTAGGAAGTGGATCGGAAGACTCCTTCAACTTAAGAAAAGTCCACGACACTTTAAATAAAGTCAATAAACTTTAGAGAAGTCCTCCAAACTTCATATTAGCTCACGGAACTTCAGAAAAGTAAACGAATAAGATTAAGAGATCTTTAGAGTAATTTAGGGAAGTTCAAAGAAATTCACGGATCATTAAATAAGTCTTCGGAGCCTTATAAAAGTCCTTTGAACTCCAGAAAAGATTTCAGAACTTAAGAGAAGTCCTTGGATCTTACGGAACATTTTTTAGAGAAATCCACGTAACTTCAGATAAATTCACGGATATTCAGAGACGTTCTCGAAACTTTAGAGAAGTACTCGGAACTTCAGAAAAGTTTTCGGAACTTCGGCACTTCAGAAGGGTGCACGGAACATAAAAAAAAAGAATCACGGTATCTTAAAGAAGTTCACGATAATTTAAATAAGTTCATGGTACTATAAAAATGCACACGAAAATTCGGAGAAATCATCACAACTTCAGAAACGTTCTCTCAGAGAAGTTCTTGGATCTTTCGGCACTGTTTTTAGATAAATTCACGGATATTCAGAAAAGTTCTTGAAACTTTGAAAAAGTACTCGGAACTTCAGAGAAGTTCTCGGAACTTCAGAAGGGTGCACGGAACTTCAACAAAAAACACAGTAGCTTAAAGAAGTTCACGATAATTTAAATAAGTTCACGGTACTATAAAGATGAAAACGGAATATCAGATAAATCATCGAAACTTCAGAAATGTTCTCTCAAAGAAGTCTTTGGATCTTACGGAACAATTTATAGAGAAATTTACGGAAATTTAAGCTCACGGATATTCAGAGAAGTTCTTGAAACTTTAGAGAAGTACTCGGAACTTCAGAGGGGTTCATGGAACTTCATCGAAATCTTAAAGAAGTTCACGATAAATAACAGAAGGTCACGGTACTATAAAGATGAAAACGGAATATCAGATAAATCATCGAAACTTCAGAAACGTTCTCTCAGAGTAGTCCTTGAATCACACGGAACAGTTATAAGAGAAATGCACGGAACTTCAGATAAATTCACGAATATTCAGAGAAGTACTGGAAACTTCAAAGAAGACCACAATACTTCAATGGAATTCATGGAATTTTAAAGAAGTTTTCTGTCATCTGCCATCTTTTTCCGCCCCTTCTGCAAATCAGATGGTTTTTGATTGTTGTGTTTCATTTCTTCAGTTTGTTTTTGATAAATGCCAATATTTTTCAATGGGACCAAAATTTTGACAATTTGGTGGGTTGATTTTTTTTTAATGACGTCAATATCATTCTGTTGATGTTGTTTTAAGAAGGAAACAATTGCATCACCATGAGGCTCTAGGAGTTGACAGCAATTTTTGCTAGAACAAAGATGTGAAGAGAAAGATTGATGGTTCCGTTAGAGCAGGGCAGGCTGTGAAAATCGAATAAAGGTAGTTTGAAACTGAGTGGAGGGCATTGTAAGGTAGTATTTCCAAGCAAGCACGCAATCTTTTGCCACGTTACCCAATGCTGGATAGGCAAGACAGTAACGAAAACCTCACCTGGACTGGCAAAAAAATGAGTATTAAAGGGTGTTTCGATCAAAATTTGGCCAAACAGTAATGTGTGTGAGCCAATCAAAGTTTTTATAATAAGTCCTATTCTTTTTCTTTTTCAAGTTCAGTCAATACGGAATACAGGAGAAACATTTAACAAACCTTCTTTTTTACCGAATGCGAATTACGGGGTCTTTCGCTTAACACCTGCCATAAGATTTTGTACAGTCTACATGTCCACTTTATTCGCCGCAGAACGCCAGTTTTCCTTGAAATGTTTCTCGCTCACAACAGTTTTTTGAGTCTTCTTAAGATTCCGCTTGACGATGGCCCAACATTGTTCGATTGCGTGGAGCTCTGGCGTGCTGGAGGGGTTCTTTTTCTTGGACACCACCTGAACTCGGCACTCGCTCAGATAAATTTCCTGGTTGACGGTTCTGGTCGCAATGTAAATGTTGCTCTTCAAGCCACAGGTACAGATGGCCTGCCACAACAGGTATTTCTTCACGAACTTTGACAGTTTGATGGGCTTGAAAGTATCTGCTACCTTTTTTCGTCCCGTTGCCGTGTAAAATTCCTGTCCAGGAAGCTGTTTAAAGTCTGCCTTGATGTAATTTGCATCATCCTGTACCACGCAATCAAACTTCATCAGCATCGTCGTGTACAACTATCGCGATCGTTCTTTGACCGACGAGTTTTGTTTATCGTCGCAATTTGGAGTCATCAGTTTGTTGTAAGTCGACAGCCTAGCTCGTTTTTTAGCTCTGTTCACGGTTGCTGGCGCCATTCTCAGCTACTTTGCTACATCTCGGACGGGCTGGTTGGGCTTTGTCGCTGTGGTCTTCGGCTTTCGATTTTCCCCCGATCCAGTTGGTACGTTGGTAACATTTAGCCACATTCAATAATTTCGCCAACTTGGCGTGAGAATAGTTTGAAGTTTTGCCATGCACGTGCAAAATTTTGATGCGTTGCTTCTCTTCCTTCGACGACATTTTGATAACTGAAGAGCTAATCTCAAAATCAAAATAGAGGCATGATGTTACACGCAAATAAGAAGGGTGTACAAATTTGTTTTTTTATGCACGATGAAAGGAATTGCGTCAAGTTTAAGTCGACCAAATTTTAACCGAACACCCTTTAGTACACGACACTTAAGAAATCTACATTTTGTTGACGGAATGCGCGTATTTGTCAAGATAAGCAATGAAGTCACGGGAGATGTTCAAAGTTCATTTTAATGTGTTTCATCGTTTATCAAAATGCATCCTCTGTATTTCATTAGAACTTGCCCAAAATTGTTTTCTGGTTACACTCAAAAGTTAAAAAGGTGGAAAAAAAATGCAATTGCAGTTTTTGCAATCATATGTTGAGAAATACGCATGATTCAGGTATGGCAATTTTGCCCATCATGATCCACAAAGCGTGTTATGGGATAAACAAAGCCATACAAGTGTGTGCAAGCGGTAAGTAGCACACAGATTCCTCGAAACAAATTCATCGCTGTGTACTTAGTGCCTCGAAAGTCGAAGCAACCGCTGGGTCTTTATTTTCAATATGGATGCGACAATACTACAGAATGCCGCAACGCTATCGGCCACTGTTAGAATTCCGCTGTTAAGTTTTCTATTTTTATTTGCACTCGTCATCACACTCTGATCTTCTTCTCTTAATGTTCGCCCTCCGTTATGAAATAAACGAGGCCATGCAAGTGTGTGTGAGTGACATTTGCTTCATTACTGTATCGCCGAGTGCCTCGACAATCGGAGCAACTGCTAGGTTTTTATTCCATCCAATTTCATCATATAAAGTGACTACAATACAAATGGTAACAATAATAGCCATGAAACAGGCGGCCTCACGTTCGAATCTCAGTAGGGAATCGTAAATGTTTTTTGTGAGTCATTCAACTTACGGACTCCAATTTCGTACTCAACACTAATACACTGCACAATCTCACTTACACATTGAATTTTTCAAAGCGAATTGATGTGTTGCTTTTTTGCCCACTACCAATGTTGCATTTTTTCGCCAAGTTACGATCCATTTCGAGAAATGAAACAAAATCTTGCGAAATTGGATTACAATCTTCCTTTTTATTTTGGGTGTAGATGTAGTGGTTCACCGGGGTTGTTAGTCGATGATGGGGATGACAATTAATTGTGATCCGTAATATTGGTTCGCCATACTCACCATGCCACCAAGTCCTGGACCATGTAAACCACTATCCCATTTTGTGAGTTGCTCCAAAAGCTTCTTACTGTTGGTATAAGTCGATCCAAGCGATATATGGCTCTCAAATGTTAATAAAAAATTAACTTTGTTATCCAAATGACAAACTGCCATCACACTTTGTAGCATTTTAATTATTGGTTTGAATCGGTCCGAATCAGATTTTCAGCATTATAAAAACCACCATCACACTTCGTGAGTGTCCCCAATTACATCCTTACTATTGGTATGAACCGATTTGGGTAAGGAAACGGTAGTAATATTTAAATATTTAACACCACGTGAGTTCAACTTACCATTGAGCAAATTGATCCTGCTGTAATCCAATCCTGTTATCCAACATCCCTGAGATTTCTCGTGTAAGTGTAGAAGTGTTCTCGGCTTGCTATGAAGCGAGTATCACGTCAACACATTCCTACCCTTTCCTACTTTGACCCGCATTCGGTGAGGACGGCGCCAGTGTTGCCATAGTTTAGAATCACCAGTTTGTACACATTGAGGATGTACGCTAGTCTCTGTTCTCTGTGTTATAACAGCTGACCTGTTAATAACGGAGAAGCAACCTCGGGCGGTCAATCTTTCTCATGCTCAAAACTTTGCAGCGCTCAACGCTTAAATTCCATCGCGAATTCCGGATAGCACAACACCAGAAATACTGCTCTTTCGAAAATAAACAATCAAGTCAAATTTTCATCCCAGACCAAACACAAACATTGACATTTAGATTCAATTCAATCTTTCATAGACAATTACGCAAGCCAGTGACAACCTGATTTGAATGAACTTTACCCTCAACAGCACGTAATGACACGCTCAACCATAAATACCCGTTTTTGCGAATAATTCAATTAAGTGGTTTCCCACGAGGAGGCCGTGATTTGCAACAATTGCATTGCAATCGTGTGAAAAAAAAATGAATTTCAGTCGGCGCGAACATGTTCATTCACAATTTTCTCTCCTCAGCTAAAACTTCCTTGCTCTAAATAAGTTCGATAGCGGTTTTCAACGACTCCACTGTGCTGCAGCCGCCTCCGACGAATGCAGAAATGGCAGCAAGAGAGTTTTTTTTTTTTTTTGGATCAAACCTCAGATGGCAGCTGGCGTTGAGTGAATAAGTGAAAAACAAAATAGGAAAGTTCTCAATAGGAAGTTGCAAAAAAAAACTCAGCTAAATTGCGGAGCAAATGTGAACTCCCGAAAGCGCGGAACGAAGCAAAGCAAGCCATTAGGGTAAGAAGAAGAAGAAGAAAAATCTGAAATGGCAAGCGCCAGCTTGTGGTGACAGCCTACTGCAAGTTCCGCTGGAAGTGCAGTGAGACTGCTCGGAAATTTCGTTCGGAATAGAAAGAAATCTTGCATCCCGAAGCGTGCTTTAACCACCGGGAAGTCGTCGAGTAGTGAAGAGAAAAAAAAGAGTTAGTTTTGATGTGCGGGTTAATTAAAAATAATTGCTTGTTAAACCGAGTGACAGTGGTTCCCTAATTAGAGATTACCCCGCCGTCCGACCGCGGGCTGAACGAAGGAGAAGGAAGAAGAAAAGTGGATCACGTCGAAGGTTTTCTGACGCAGAGAGTAAGCTAGAAGTTCCACAATGCTTGCTAAATTAGGTGTATATATAGTCATACTGCTCGTATTAGAAACAGGTAAGTGCCTTCTGATTAGAACTAACCAATTTCTCCGCTAACGCAAAACCTCACCTATTACAATTTCAGTCATAGAAAAACTAAATAAATGGCACACATAATGGTCGGTCATCGCCAACAAAGTGGGCTCTAAATTAATTTCCCTGTTAGCCCTGTTGCACCACATTTTAATTGTATCTGCATGGCAGAAAACCGCATCGCAAACGGCGAACCCAACTTGTTAAAATAATATTCAACCAGCCGCCCGCCACCATCGAAACCGAAAGTCAGGGTTGCCAGCGCCACACACACACACACACACACACACACGCATTCTGACTCCGATGGCTGACCTCTGTAACTGGCACAAACGAACGAATCATGGCTGCAGCCCCCGCGAGTTTGGAAAATGTGTAAATCCCGACGAAACCACACACTATTTGTATTCATTTCAGCTTTTCGCATTTGGGTGGTTATGATGGTGTTAGAGGTAGGAAATTATGTACTGATTATTGAAGTGCTGAATCCTTTCTGTGATGGTGTAGTTTTTTTTTTTTTAAACAGGGCCTTTATGAAATGATAAAAAAATCTTCTGCAAATTTTAATCAACTTGCTCGGCTCACTCACTAGGTTTTTAATTAAATCTCTATAGGAGCTGATGACGAAAGTTCACATTGCTTACCGGGGTTCCCAGAGTCTAATTCCACACGCACGATTGTTCATGAGCCCAAACGAGGCTAGTTCAAATGCTAAGTCCTCTTACTCTCGAACCGACAAATTCACAGGCCCACTTAGCCAGACATTCACGGCCTCCTGCGACGAGCATAAATACTACGATTAGCGCGTATGGTTGAGAATATGTGCAGTGTTTTGGTGTGAATTTTGAATACTCACTGTCATCGTTGCTCGGGTACAATTCAATTTGTTCTAATTACTATGTTTTCATTAAAATGCAACCGGCAATTAGGAATTATGCTCCAGGATTTGATTTCGTTTTGAACGGGGTGTTCATTTTCATTCGTATCACGGATACCAAATGGATGCTGGTGATAATTTCTGCAAATTCTTGCGAATTTCATTGAATTAAAATAGTCGTGACTCGATTCAGCCCAAGTAACATTGCCAAAACCATTCCAGTTTTGTGAGAATTTATTAAAGTTTTATAAAAGCCACTAGAAATCAATTTGGTTTTATTATGGTAGTAAGAGGTGCCAATGGGTTTCATCTTTTAGTCAGATTTAAGAGAAAATAAACAGCTTCTTTACAACGATCTTAAAACCTTGTCTTCTAAAACTCCTTCTACTCCTATCAAAGGTTTTATTTTCACTTTATGAACTTATAAAATGCTGTTTTGATTGGCGTTTTATGACTCTTTCATGTTATCTTATTATGGTCAGTTGAAAAAGCATATTAAAACCATTTTGCCTCCAGTGAATACATTATACGTCAACTTGGCATTGAGGAAAGTCACAAATTGACCAAATAGTTTTGTAGTAGCCATTGCGAAGATAAATTGGCTTTTGGAAAAAAAAAATGTGATTTCTTCTTTCAATCGCCATATTGAAATATATGAAATACTTCAAATGTGGAAAAATTAATACACAAAATTTTAAATGTAATCGAAGACCAATTACGGAATTCTTTTGTATAACCTTATGGAAGTCCATCAGTTTTCAAATTTTTCAAATATATTTGTTTTAATTTTGTTTTTGTAGATGTAAACTCGCATAATTTCCGAGGCGCATTAATTTTCGGCTCTCATCGTCCAATATTCAACATAAAATTAAATGGATATTCTACTTTCAAACAAAATTTCCCTCAACACCAGAACTTTTTTCTCAGATACAGATACAGATACACTGTTAAATGAATCAGAAGAACAGAGAATCAAACAAAGCAAAACAACAAAAACCAACCACGATATCACCGTGAAATTTGACAGCTGTGGCCAGTTGGCCCTATGCTGGTTTTGATGGCAGCCAATAGGTTTTATGAAGGTTCTTAAGAAATCGTAACATCTCTCACTAGAACTTTTTTTAAATCTCTATGGTCTTATACAGGTTTTATTAATTTTTTATCACAATCGTCTATAGAGTGGTTCATTTTGTACAAATTGCGGCTTTAAAGATGCATAAAGACGGTGTTGATGAACAAAACAGTTATGCATGTAGTTTTATCAACACAGCCGGGAGGAGTGCTATACGGCTGGAATAAAATGGTTACTTGGGATAAACCTACTTCTATTCAGCATGTGCACGCTTCTAAATAGACTGTTCCGACAATTATAAACACACTTTATCGCTCTCAAATATAAGAGACCACACTGTGATTTTTGAATATCTTATTCTCAAACATAGTGAATAACAATGTTTTCTATCCGTTTTCATTTCAATTGGCTTGATTTTTCGTATGGCAGTCAAGTTCTCTAACTTAAGGGAAACCTTAACGCTACTCATAAGCTTTTGCAAGGTGCTTTCTCCTACCATTTTCACCACTTTTGGCCAACCTTTCTTAAATTTTTCATCCCTATCCGCTGGTTTCATGTGTTTCCTCAGCTTCGCCTTCGTCAAAGCCCACAAACTTTCGATAGAGCGAATCGCTGGGCAGTTTGGTGGATTTATATTCTTTGGTACAAATACAACACTGTTCCTTTTGTACCACTCTAGTGCACATTTGGAATAATGGCAGGAGACAAGATCAGGCCAAAAGATTGTAAGTTGGTTATGTTGTTTGATCAAGGGTAGCAAGTTTCTTTGCAGACACTCCTTCACGTAGATAAGACCATTCATTGTGTCTGGCATAATGAATGGACGAGATATTTTTGGCCGCCACATCATTATCTTCTTGCGGAATTTTTCGGTGTAAATGGCTTTCATCCTTTTCCTTCGGCAATCTATAAAACAGTAATCCCGGCAGAGTTTCATAATCGAGATCGCCGAAGGACTGGTGCAGAAGGATGACGCTTGAAAAAGATCCTTACATTTCCATCGATTGTATGGTCAGCGGGACCGGGTTTTCTACCCCGTCTCGGGGTAGTAGGTGTAGTCTGGCAATGGAGTGATGCGTGGACAGCGGAGCGACCTTTGACTTTGACGTCAATAGGTGGACTTGTACACTTTCCGCTGATTCCGTGCGGACAAAGCAACAAGCTCCATATGCAACGGAGAATGCATCGGTGAAGAAATGGAGTTGAAAAAAAGCCCCGTTCAACGAAAACACGAAACGATGAACTTGGACTTCAGCAAGAATGTGCAGCGTGTTGTGGAACTACTCCGTCAGCGGAGAATCCCACTCGCAGAGAATTCCACGATGCTTCAATGCCCATAAACGCTGCATGAAGAGCTTTGCCTTCGTGACGACTGGACCCAAAAAGCCCAGTGGGTCGAAAATCTTGACGATGTATGACATCACCTTCCGCTTGATCAAGATGGCAGCTGGGAGAAGTACTTCTACCTTGAATCGGAGGTTGTTGGCCGTCGGATCCCACAACAGGCCGAGCGTGGATATCATCTGCTCATCCTGTAGATTGTAGTGAGGTTGGATGGCCAGATCTTCTGGCGGAACATTTAAGAGAACTTCTTGGGCGTTCGACGCCCACTTTTTCAGCGTAAATCCAGCGGAACTCATCGACGTAAAAATCCTCCACCACGGAGTCAACAGCAGCGGGATACAACTCAGCCTGGTCAATGGCAATCTGCTGGAGTGTCTTCGTTGCCAAGTACGGTGCGCTAGCCGTACCGTATGTGACGGTCTGTAGTTCAAACGTTGCTACCCTTTTCAGGATCTTCAGTCCTTGGGAGACGCACGACGTATCGTCCTGCAGAATTGCGTGTCGTAGTAGTGGCAAACAGCTCTTCACATAGACCTTTTTCGGTGGATCGAACTGGAGCCGATAGAATTGTTTCAATTTCCCAGAATATGCGGAGAGCGGCTTCTAGTCGATCCTCAGCGGAAGAGAGGCAGCAAAACCGCGGAATGCAGGTAGCTGAACGAGATGCGGGACCAGTGAACACCCAACCTAAGAGAGTTTCGACTACCCACGGGAGACTTTCACCCAGAGAAATCTTCCGTCCCGTGTGGAGTTCGCAAAACTTTTTGCTACCAATGACGAGGTCTACGATTCCGCGAACATTGAATTTTGAATCTGCTAGCTACACACTTGGAATGTTCCACGCCGAAACGTCGATCGGCGTAGTTGGCAGCTCTGACGATGGCTGCTTCAGCACCAAAAACTGTAACTTCACTACTGATTTTTTGTGTGGAAGATCCGATGCCTGCGACGAAGAAGAGATTCTTCACCAGCGGTTTCGAAATAAAATTCGACATCAATACCGAATCGAGGAGAGCACGAGCCTTGTACGTTATACCATGGTCGTCAACGATATTGAGTATAACCGTTCAGAGTATAACCGTTCGACTTAAAAATTAGGGTGTACCATAAAAAAATGTTTTTTTGCCTTAACTTTTTTATTTCAATTTCTATTGTAAAATTTTAATCGAACAAGATGCAAAACTTTCAAAGGCGCGTATTTTGATGTATTAATTTTGCCGATAGCTTCAACCAATCAATAGTTTTGAATTGAGGTTTTTCTTTAAAAAAAAGCCCTTTTCAAAAGCCCTTTTCAAATTGAAAATCAAATTTTCAAATCCATAAATTTTTTTGCGCTACAACTTTGCCCAAGAACGTATACGTCTATTTCTGCGAATAAAAAAGTAAGTTTTTGTATTTCCGTGAAAATGGGGACCATCCTAATTTTAATCAACATTAAAAAATGGGTTTTAGTAATACAAACCATGTTGTAGAATATCATGCTGTAAAGTTTCAAGTCTAGGCGCGGGGAGCATTTTTTCTCGTAAATTCGTGATCTGGACTATAGTGTAACCGATAGCTACACTCGATTTTTGCCCGCTGTATGGCCGTGCAGTTCTGTTGTAAAGGGTGTCCACGATGAAATTGCCACACTATGAAATTGCTCTAACTTTTCAACCGTTGGGTAGAATTTAATGAAAATTTGGGTGGATTTAGTTCATAGTGCATTATTTACATCCTGCAAGTTTTAAAGTCCTGTGATCAAAACTCGTGGAAATGGAGTCGAAAGAACAGCTCGTGCGTGATAAATTCTTGCGCATTCATCACGAGAACAAGGATCTCCCGCATCGTTCCATCGCTAAAACGTTGGGAATCGCGAATTCCACGGTGTCGCGAGTGATTAAGCGGTTCGAGGAACGGTTGACCACCGGAAGCCCAGAAGTGAAGGAAAAAGTATTCCGTACAACACCAAAAATCACAACCGCGTAGTTGGGGCCTTCAACCGAAATCCGAACGCCTCCGATCGGGATGTGGCTAAGAAGCTGCACCTAAGCCGAAGTTTTGTCCAGAAGGCCAAAACTAAGGCTGGGCTTCGAACGTTCAAGGTACAAAAGGCCCCTAATCGCGACGAGAAGCAGAACAAGTCCGCCAAAACCCGTTCCAGGAAGTTGTACCTCAACATGCTGACGAAAGTTGAATGCTGCATCATGGACGACGAAACATATGTGAAGGCCGACTTCAAACAGATCCCCCCCCTGTTTTTCACGGTCAAGGATAAGTTCAGCGTTCCGGAGCATGTCCGCACTCAGAAGATGTCCAAATTTGAGAAGAAATTCCTGGTTTGGCAAGCCATCTGCACGTGCGGGAAGCGGAGTGCACCTTTCGTGACCCAGGACACGATGAACGGACAGGTGTACATAAAAGAGTGCCTCCAGAAGCGGCTGCTTCCTCTCCTGAAGGCCCACAACGTCCCAACAATCTTCTGGCCGGATTTGGCCTCATGCCACTACTCCAAGGACGTGCTGAAGTGGTATGCGGACAATAAGGTCAATTTCGTGCCGAAAATGTTCAACCCTCCCAACACTCCGGAGCTCCGCCCCATCGAGAAGTACTGGGCGATTATGAAGCAGCACCTTCTTAAACGACCTAAGGTAGTAAAGACAGTCGAAGAACTGCAGAAAGTATGGGTTTACATGCAAAAAATGGTTGATTCACAGGTTGTGCAGAATCTTATGGCCGGGGTTAAGGCCAAGGTACGGGCATGGACTGTAAATAAAATACGAGTAAAATGGTAAAATAAAGTTTAATTGTTATTTCTCAATCCCTGAAAATTTGATGGCAATCGGATGAAAACTTGAATTTTGCGAATCAATTTTGTGTGTGGCAATTTCATCGTGGACACCCTTTAAGGCCCCCCTACATGCTAAGCAGCCCCACTGCCTGCCCGGGGATGCTTATTTAATTTGTATCTAACCTCCATATCTGAAGACCGTTCATGATCCGCCGACAGGACCCCGACTCCAACCCTTCAGGAAGTTGAGGAGCAATTTGGTTGGTTGAAAAACAACAAAGCCGCTGATGTTGACCAACTCCCAAGCGAGCTATTGAAATACGGTGATGAAGCACTGGCCAGAGCGCTGCACTAGGTAATTACCAAGATTTGGGGGGAAGAATGTTTACCGGAGGATTGGATGGAGGGAATAGTGTGTCCCATCTATAAAATGGGCGACAAGCTGGATTGCTGCAATTATCGTGCGATCACGCTACTGAGCGCTGCCTTCAAGTTGCTCTCCCAAATACTATGCTGCCGCCTGTCACCAATTGCAAAGGAGTTCGTGGGGCAATACCAAGCGGGATTCATGGGTGCCCGCGCTACTCCGGACCAGATTTTCACGATTCGGCAAGTGCTGTAGAAATGTCGCGAATACAACGTGCCCACACATCATCTTTTTATCGATTTCAAATCAGCGTATGATACAATTGATCGAGACCAGCTATGGCAAATCATGCACGAATATGGATTTCCGGAAAAACTGACGCGGTTGATCAAAGCAACGATGGATCGAGTGATGTGTGTCATGCGAGTATCAGGGACACTCTCGAGTCCCTTCGAATCTCGGAGAGGGTTACGGCAAGGTGATGGATTGTCGTGTTTGTTGTTTAACATTGCACTGGAGGGTGTGATTCGAAGAGCTGGGATAGACACGAGTGGCACGATCTTCAGGAGGTCTGTCCAACTATTTGGCATCGCCGACGACGTTGATATCGTAATACGTAACTTTGAGACGATGGCGGAAACGTACATCAGACTTAAGGCTGAAGCTGGTAGGATTGGGCTTGTGATTAATGCGTTGAAAACGAAATACATGAAGGGAAGAGGCTCACGAGAAGACAATGTTAGCCTCCTAGTACGAGTTCAGATCGACGGTGATGAAATCGAGGTAGTAGATGAATGTGTATCTGTATCGTGTATCTGGGCTCATTGGTGACCGCCGATAACGACACCAGCAGAGAGATAAAAAGGCGTATTATGGCTGGCAATCGTGCCTACTTTGGACACCGAAGGACTAAGATCGAACAAAGTTCGCCGAACTACAAAGTTGACCATCTACAAAACATTAATTAGACCGGTAGTCCTCTACGGCCACAAAACATGGACATTGCTAGTGGAGGACCAACGCGCCCTTGCAGTCTTTGAACGGCAGGTGCTGCATACCATCTACGGTGGAGTGCAGATGGAAGACGGAACGTGGAGGAGGCGAACGAACCACGAATTGCACAAGTTGCTGGGAGAACCTCCCATCGTACACATCACAAAAATCGGTCGACTACGATGGGCTGGGCATGTCGTGAGAATGTCGGACGACAGCCCTGTGAAAATGGTTCTCGAAAACGAACCGACGGGTACAAGAAGAAGAGACGCGCAACGAGCAAGGTGGATCGATCAAGTAGAAGCCGACCTGCGGATCCTCCGCAGACAGCGAGGCTGGCGAGTGACAGCCATGGACCGAATAGAATGGAGACAACTTCTGTGTACAGCAGAGCCCACGCCGGCCTGAGTCTGATTGGTAAGGTAAGGTAAGCTGTATTATTCTCTAGAAACGCCAAAGTTCTACAAGAAACTCATCGCATGTCGCAAAGGCTTTGTGCTGGGAGCTGAAATGTATAACGTTATGGTTGGAAGTATCTTGATAGAGAACATTTTTATTCGGTCACTGCTCGAACTTGTTTCGTTAAAATCTGCAGTTTCAGCTCAGAAGAATAAACGCCAAAACCTATTCAGCTTGGGGCTACCTTATAAAATACACAGAAAAAATTATGAATTTAAACAGGCGCGTAAAATTTTCCCCTCGTTTAATTCCATGCCAAAGGAAGCGTAAACAACGAAATTGTTTGCAATCTTTCATGCGCCATACAACAATGTTCGCAATCTTTCATACAACAGACTAGATTCAGGCGTTATCTGGCTTCAATTTACATGAAATATCCCATTTTTTTCTGCCAAATCTAGCATTCCCTTTATGTAAATTAGATAACGCAGACAAGTACATGTTTCTTTCAAACTGTGTAATCAAATTGATCAAAAAATTGTTTGCTAGGAAAAAATACATCAGGATTTCGCAAATCTCTTAGACCCACAGTGCAACATTCTAGCTCTGACACAACGATGAGTGAAAAGAAGAAAGCGTAATATCCAAAACCGGCAAACGGCTCCATCCTATGTAGAAGGCTGAAAAGAATATAACTATTAATCTATCAAGATAGAAGATGAAGTATGTAGTAGTGGATAATAAATTCATACCATCCCAAATTTTCATGATAGCCATATTTCAAAGCCGCGAGTGAGCAACGGAGAGCACGAGTGCTCTATGTGCCACCGTTAGAGTGAACTGCAGCCGTTGTCTTAATTCAGTCGCCTAAATTGACGCCTTTAAAGCCACTTTAACTCGGGAAACTACCTAGAACCACCTACGCGAATCGATAGCTATCTGGAACAGACACATCACCTCACGAAATGAAGCTGAAAAAAATGAATCTATTTGTAGCACTCTTCACCCAGATCCGTCGATGCCTTCGGCCAGTAACCACGATGAATGGAACTAAGCGGGAGAGCAAGCGAGAGGTGAATACTCTGCACTTCTCTCCGACGGTCGCCTGCTGGCTCGCTATCGATGATCTGCCCCGGGGAAAACAACCAAGGTAGGCGGGAGTGAGAACATCAATACACAAATGTCTACAACATAGCAATCGAGTGGCACGCAGGCAGTAGCAATTCAGGGGAAGCCTACTCCTAAATTCATTAAGCTCCGCGTGGCACTGCAGCATGGCATGTCCGGAGGCGATGGGATTTATTCCGAACGATCCACACCGCCACCAGCAACCACGTGTGTACAACACAGTCTATATAGTATGTATTTGCCATCCCGTTCGGTGTGCTTTCGTCGTGTCGTGTGTCCGTGGAACAATATTGGCCCTGGAGTGCGAGGAGGGAAAAAATCCCTTCATACTGGCGGGAGATCACGTGCGATAATCGAAAATCTGCGAATCGACATCGTGCGGTCGTGTTCGACCGGAGGGCATCGGTACATACGTGGCGTTGGCGTTTTTGCGCCGAATGGAAATCGCAGATGCACGATTTGCGAAATTGAATGCCAATGATGGCGAACAATCTGGATTTCAGATGTTTTGGTGTATTTTAAGAAACTATTTAATTCATTTTGTGAACTAATTCAGATTTTTTTGCATACACAAATTTCTTGATTAATTTGTCATTTCATCCATTCAATGCAACAAGCTGTGAGGCTCCAACTTGTAGCGTTAATTGGCCAGGGCCACAGCGTTCTCTACCAAGTGAAGTATATAGAGTCGGTGGGTGTAGTTTCGAGTGAGGCCCTTCTGATTTGTCCCTCTAGGCATGTTCCCATGGCAGCATTTGAGGCATCCATTCGGGAGCGTCAGTGCTCGTTGTCGATCGGAGCAATCCTTGATTATCACGTCAATCCCGTGATGGAAAACATGCACACATCGTGCATCGACGACTTCAGGCCAACCGTAGGAACACGTAGGTGGCGAATCGAAGTGTCTACGTGACGATTTAATATTTTATTTATTTTTATGAAACAACATCATCGTCGTCGGTAGAAGCAAAGCTTGCACGGCGTTTTTGTGGGAGCTAAAGTTGATTAGGATTTATTAGCATCGTTGATTGGGATTGGCTGTGGAGTATGGGGATGATTCCGAAGTGGAGGTGATTTTCATGTGTTTTAATTATCTGCGCGTCTTCAGACCAAAGTGAAAGCCAAAGCTCTCCAATGTACGAAAATAGAATCAACAGGCTTAGATCGGAATATGAAAATGTATTTTTATAGTGATTGGTATTATACACAAAATATAAATGCAGTTTGCCACGATTTGCACAATACAACTGTACATGAATAGCAGTAAGCTTTGCCAGCGGACGGTTCATTTTATGTTAGCTGTCACGGTTTTTCTGATCTCTCGCGGTTGAAAATTAGAAAATTAAAAGTGAAAGTTAAGTTCTAACGACTGTTCCAGAGAGTATAAGCACACCTTATTTTAACGGTCACTTTAAATATAATGAAATATTTCAACATGTTTTGGCTGCGTCCTTCTTTTTTTTCCACATTTCTGAATGACATAGCATCAAAAAAGTGCTCAGTTGTGTGTTACCTATCAAAATGCGCGGTCTTACTCCGGAACAACGAAAATGTATCGTGCACAAATGGTACACTGTGAGCGGACTCTCCTTGAGAAAATTGGCCAAGGAAGAGGGTGTAAGCGTCGTAGCGGTACGATCTGCGATTTGAAAATATAGAGAACAGTGTACGTTTGAAGATGCGCCGAAGAGTGGTCGGAAATCCGATCCTGTTAGTCCGGATATCGATAAAAAGATCAGGGATGCCTACAAGCGAAAACCAGCGACTTCCGTTCGGGATATTGCAAAAAAAACTAGGGACCTCGTCGAGTAACGTCATGCGTGCCAAAGAAAGACTTGGGCTAAAAACAAACCGAAAGCAGAAAAACAACCAAAAGGAATCCAAAACAAGCCGCGTCCGGGAAACCACGGACAGGGTGTATAATAATAGACGAGTAAACGTATGTGAAACTAGATTACAAAACGCTTCCCGGACCACAACTCCATATTGTTAGCAAAGACAAAGACATCCCCGAAACGGAGAAGGCAATTTTTACCGAAAAATTCGGTAAGAAGGTTATGGTTTGGCAGCCAATATGCGAGTGTGGTAAAACATCTAGTCCGTACATCACAACGGAGACGATGAATACTCAGAAATACGTTAAGGAATATCTCCAGAAGCGATTATTGTCGATGATCAGGCAGCACGAAAGTCAAGTAGTGTTCTGGCTTGATTTGGCGTCATGTCATTACGCAAAGGACACTTTAGAATGGTACAAAAGTCAAAATGTATGTTTCGTGCCGAAAGACATGATTCCGCCGAACTGCCCGGAGGCACGGCTAATCGAGACTTTTTGGGTTTTAACCAAAGCAAAGCTTCTAAAACTCATAAAACCAGTGGACGACATCAAAAAATTTAAAAAAGATTGGCCAAAAGTGGTCAAAATGGTGGGAAGTACCACTGTGCAGAAGCTAATGAGTCATGTTCGAGGAAAAGTTAGGAGCCTTGGCTATGATTAAATATTTTGATTTCACAAGAGTAAAATTTCATATAAAACACAAATACAAATATGATTTGCCAAATAAAATTATTAAAACTAAAAAAAAAGGCTTTTTTGTTATTTTGAAAGTGTCCTTATACTTTCTGGAACAGTCTTTATAAATGTCATGAAGAGGCTGATTATGCATTTTCCTATGCAAGTCCCGAGAGTGCAATGTTGGAATCCTGCGGCTGTAGTCTTTTAAGTTTTTATGAAACAGTGTCTAAATATAGATAGGTTGAATGCTTTTCAAAAAAAAAAAAGCGGAAGGCCTTCAATCGGTCGGTTTTTGTCTTTCAATTGACCTGCAAAATAAAACGTGTATGTGCCAGAGTCACTAAAATGATCGATTATGGTACATGGAAATGATAGTACTGGAATTCTGCCAAAAATACCCTACATCAGGAAAAAATCAGCTAAGTATCGAGGATTTTCCAATTTGACCAATCATTCATAATTATCCACTTGTAGTTTTAATAATCACCACTCAATAAAAAAAACCTTCACATTTCTGTAGATTCACAAAACTCGTTGAAGGGTAAATCTGCACAGGTAATTTAAGGTCCGGCTGCGAGGAATTATTGGTCGTCCGCCTTAGTGAGCAGTGTAGGCATGATGACTAGCCCACAATTGATACGTTTGCGTTCCGTTGACGTTAATTTGACAGAAAAACTATGGAAAAACTGTCACATTCATGCAAACGCATCCGCAACGTACCCTAGTAGCACACTTGTTTCAACCCAGTAAAGGTGACTGTTCTGTGACTCAATTAAGTCACAATCGAGCTACTGAAACCATTTTTGCCCGTTGTGTGCTCTTTAGGTATTAATTGTGTGACAGCCTTCCCGGGCAAATTTAATGTCTTCTCTTTTTTCAGTCATTGATTCACACGATCACCCATATAAAGGGTGTTTCGTTCAAAATTTGGTCGACCTAAACTTGACGCATTTCCTTTCATCGTGCATTAATAAATTTTGCACATTCCTCATTTTGAAGATGTGTGCGTGTAGTATCATGCCTCTATGGTCCAAATCACAGTGACGTCACACCTCAAATTTGACAGATACTGGTGTCCTTGTGTACAGAAATTCATGTGTGAGAAAAAAGGATGGGGAACACGACGGTTATTGCTGTCACTTATACTCTCATGGTCAAAAGTGAGGTTAGTTTTTTCCGTGCAATAGTCTATTTTGATTTCGAGATTAGCACTTCAGTTAGCAAAATGTCGTTGAAGGAAAGGAAGCACCGCATCAAAATTTTGCACGTGCATGGCGAACTCTCACAACAAGTTGACGAAATTGTTTGATGTGGCTAAATCAACTGTTACCAACGTATTAAAAGTGTTCGGTGAACGTTTGTCGACAACCAGGAAAGCTGGATCGGGGGGAAATCGAAAGTCGGAGGCCACAGCGACGACAAAAAGAGTTGCCCGAGTTCGAGCGGGACCCCAACCTCTCCGTCCAAAATGTCGTAAAGAAGCAGGGAGTGGCGCCTTCAACCGTGGATAGCGCTTAAAAACAAGCTGGACTGTCGACTTACAAGATGGTGGTGACTCTAAATCGCGACAATAAACAAAACATGTCAGCCAAAGCAAGATCACGAAAGTTGTACACCACGATGCTGACGAAGTTTGATTGCGGGGTAGAGGACGATGAAACTTACGTCAAGGCAGAATTTAAACAGCTTCTTGGACAGGAATTTTATACGGCACCCGGACGGGGAAACAAACCGGGGACCGGACGGGTAAACTGACGTTCTGCGGCGAATCAAGTGGACAAGGAGATTGTACAAACTCTTATGGCAGGTAGAAAGGATGCTTAGTTGAATATTTCTCTTGAATTCTGTATTAACTGAACTTGAAAAAGAAAAAGAAGTTGACTTATTAATAAAAACTTTGATCGACTCACACACATTTTTGTATGACGAAATTTTGATCGGAACATCCTTTATTTAGGAGGGTTTCCCGATTCTCTTATTACTATCAGAGTTGCTTGTAGCGATTGTAGATGCTGCAAATCTCGCTTAATGGTACTTTTTTTGTTTTTCAAACTCTTCGTCAACTTGTAAACAGGTTTAAAAGCAGACAAATAGTACTTCATGAAGATCCAGGCATCTTGTGAAAACGCTGTAAAATAAATAAGCCACAGTTTGCATTGACAGATCACGCTTCAACAATAAAACTGCGTCAGAACTAAGCTGTTAAACATGATAAATTGGTTGCATGCATTTACCTTCTCCTGGATATTCTTGTCCAAAAATAATGTAAGATTATTCTTGTTTTTATGATAAATTTTATCATTTTGTATCTTCCACTCCAACGAGTAAAGCTCGATGAGGGACGTCTAGAAGCTTTATTATTATATAAAACGATAGAGTACTTGGTTTTCTGAGTCTTTTTAACAATGTCGATAATATTGATGTTTTGTTATTCTTCGTGATCACGTCACACGAGTAATTTTTTTGTTTTTCATTTTCGGTGTGTATCATTATTAAAAAAAAGAACATATGAAAAAGACTAAATTTCAAAAATCATATTTGCAGAAGAGCATGATCCTGAAATTTTCCTAATATTGAACACCAAAGGCTTAACAAAGTTTTCCAGGCCAGCTTTGTAGACAATAAAGTTGTTGTTTTTTTTTTTGGGAGGTCGAAGTAGGTCGCGCTTCGGGACTGACGTGTTTGTGCTTCGCTGCTTGTTTTATCTGCAAATTTTCGAGAAAATTAGATATTTAGTGGAAATTATTGAGTAGTGTTGAACTTTTCATCTTGATAATGATTCGGTCACTAATGAGGTGATTGTGGAAACACGAGGCTTTCGACTGGTGTAAAAACAAAGTGTCCCCGGTGCAGACGGAACCCCGAACATACAGCCTTGCGGCGACAGGAGGAGCTCGAGTTCACCCGCGTCACTCGGAGATGATTGGTTAATGGTCGTGGAGCGATCATGGTCGACCATCTCCTTAAGAACAGAATGTTATCTGGAGGGTACGCGGACCTGCCCTGGTTGCTCGATGTTACAACCACAGCAATGGAATGTTCTGGAAACCCGGGTGAGCTCTTTCCATTTTCTCCTTTTGTGTCCCATTCCTATATTTTTTGTTTCGATATGTATGTATATGTATGTGTATGTACACTCAGTGGCATGGGAGAGGCCGAGCGGGGTTTTTTTTGGCGGAAGACTCCATGTTCAGCCTCCTGTAACTTTGTCAATTGTCAGTGTTTTTGGATGAAGGTTTGACAACATTATACAAAATGTGTGAATCTGGTGTGATCAGGGTTTCATGTTGATAGGGTTTATGGATTTGGGGTTGTCGTGGCATGTGTGAGGGGAGTCATTTTTGGGCGTGAAGATTTCAAGGGTCCGTGTTTCTGTGAGGGATTTGGGTGGCATATTGGAGGTTTCTTCGGGGCTTGTAAGGGTACAGAGGATTGTGTGGGCGGGATTTGAGCTGTTTCCATCGGGTGGTTTGGACTGCAGCTGCGGCGGGGTTGACGTACCAGCGTGGGCATTTCCCTTTTTCACCCGATGCTGACCTTGCTGAGGTGTCGGTGCGGGGAGGAAGCCGAGGTGAGTTTTATTAATAATACTGTATACGTAGTTTTCACAAACCAATTCATACTGAATGCCATATCTTCAAAGTTCTTCGTGGGTTACACTAGTTGTTTGGGATATTTCACAGTTTTTAGGAGCAGGGTTTTGCTTGGCTTTTTTTTTGCTACTGGGTGTATGTGTATGTTTGTGTATGTATACATGTGCATGTATGTGTGAATGTTCATTTAATTTTATAATGCATAATATATATATGATCACATCACTTATCAAGGTGAATCCTGATCCATCGAGCCCTACCCTACTAATATAGAAAAACCTCTTTCCTGTGACCTTTGTGGGGATGCAGAGGTAAACACGATCCCTAATCAGCAAAGGTCACACTAACTTTCCTTCCCTATTCCCAACTGATTACAAGGACGTGGCCGGCGCCGTTATTGATTATTAAAGAAATTGAGTCACTGAAACGTGTACAGTGAGAATGGTCGGTTACTCCCAGCCCCATTCAGTTGATTCATTGTGCAATTTCACTGATTCTGATCAATCACGGAGTAGCAACCATCGATACGTGCAGTCAGTCAAGCTAAGCTAAGCTAAGCTAAGCTAAGCTAATAAAGTTGTTGTTTTTTTTTTTGTTATACCGGGTGCGGCAGAAAATAATGCGAAAATTTGTTCTATTTCTTTCAAATCCCGTTTTCAACTAATTCAAGCAATAATATCAACATTTTCGAGTGCAGTTATCTTTATAAAGACCTTTCAAACAAATTTATTCAATGTTTCCTCCATTTTTATTAATAACATCCTCGAGCCGACGCCGGAAGCCAGAGCATGCCTTTCGGACGTAGTCCTCCGACATTGACTGCCATGTGCGTGTTATGGTTGACTTCAGGGTTTTCACACTAGGGCCTGATGTTTTGCAGGCTCGTGATTCAACATATGCCCAAATCGAATAATCCAACGAATTAAGATCTGGACTGCTAGGGGGCCACAAATCCTTCGGCCAAAACTTCATGTTATCGTTCAACCATTGTTGGGTTCAATTGGACGTGTGACACGGCGCTCCACCCTGTCGTAGGACAACGTTTTGGTCCTCGAAGAAGTTGGCCTTCACCCAGAGAAGCACTTGGTCCTTTAAAATACCGATATACACTTCGGTATTGATTTTAACTCCAGCATCAATGAAAACAGGCGACATTTTCAAACCGTTGGACGCCACCAACCCAAACATCATGACACTAGCCGGATGTTTGGTTTGAAATTTGAATTTAACTTTTTCCGGAACGTTCTCCATTTTCTGCGGTGAAATGAACCGGTTCATGCGGCTGTTGGCCACAGCATCGATGTTGCAAAGCTTTTCGTCGGAGAACAGGATTATCAATTTTTCCTTCTTCAACAAGGAAAGCAATCTCTTGGAACGAGTCCCTCGTAGTTCCTTGACCCGGTCCGTAATCAAATGGCGTTTCACCTTGGCTCTGGAAGATGCATGCAGGTCTTCTTTGATGATTCTCCGCATGGATTTCTCCGAAATATTGGCTTCCATTGCAAGTTTTCTTATGTAACGCACCGGGATGCGAGCAATTTTTGCACGGACCGATTAGATCACGTTTGGCGTGCGTGCAAAGCGCGGACGTCCGCTTCCCAGCTTCCGCTGCTAAGGCTGCAGGGACTTTTTTATGCGGTAAACTGTTGCCAAATGGCACCCTACCACCTTGGAAATCTGTTTAGACTTCTTCTGGGCGAGCAACAAACTGGTGATCACTTCTTTCACGAACATTTTGACGAATTTGCAATTAATCAAATGGAATGTATGGATGCAGCACTTGAAAGTAAACATAAACAAATACACTTTCGACAGAAATTAGTCACTAGCTACACGAATCAACATAATACTCAAGTTTGAACATTTTCGCATTATTTCAAGGACCGATGAATAATTTAGATGTCGTCTTATCAGAATGTTATTTTGTGTGACTATTGAAACTTCGTTAATATAATAGTTTTCGTTGTTTCAAAAATTCGTTCTTAAAATTGCATTTTAAATTGAGTAAGCGACAGTGGGTGAGAAATTTCATCTCATCTCATCGGCTCACTGTGACGCAGGAGATTTGTTTCAATCGTTAATGAATGAGAGATAATTTTTGTTTGACTCATGAGTTACGATACATCATAAGGTTTGATGAAGTTGATATCAATAAAATCGTCATTTTTAATTGATAGACATGAAATTTACTAGCACCAGACGACTCAGCGGCGAGCTGGTAGCGGAAGAAAAACGAAGACGACCTACCCGTGAACCCAAGGAAGGTAAGGGATTACTTGAAGCGCAATCTGAACCATTCGATTCGGGACGTGGCCAAAATAAGGAAGGCGCCTAACCAAAACGATGAACAAAATGCGGTGGCCAAAACCCGCACCAAGAGGCTGCGCCACGAGTGGTTGGTGCAGCCGAAATGCATCGTAATGGACGACAAGACGTAGATTAAAGTGGATGCCAAGCAGATCCCCAGCCTTGAGTTTTTCGTCGGAAAGTCCCGCCTGGATATACCGGAAGACGAAGGTCCACAAATTTGCCAAGAACTACTTGGTGTGACAGGCGATCTATGGGTGCGGCAAATTCAGCAAGCCGTTCATAATGACCGGCACCATCAACTGCCAAATATATAAGGAAGAATGCTTTCAGAAGCGCCGGCTGCCCTTCCTCCGGACCCAAGATCGTGACGAGCTGTTTTGTCCGGACTGGCATCGTGCCATTACGTGGTGCTGGAGTGGTACAAAGCCAACGATGTTGTTTTTGTGCCAAAGGAGGAAAATCCGCAAAAGTCTCCAGAACTTCACCCAATACAAAAATTCTGGGCTATTATAAAGGGCAAGCTCCAGAAAACAGGGAAAGTCTTCAAAAACCATAAGATTTGGATTTGGAAAAAGAATGGTTGAAAGTGGGTAAGAAAGATGGTGCAAGTGTTGCATCGGATTTGATCGGTAGCGTGAATTTCAAGAATTTCTCTGAGAGTTTCAAAAATTACCAAATGAAAATGAATTTTTGGTAAACATTTTTGTCTGTCGCATTTTTTTCGAGTACTATCTTTGTAATATGCTAGTTGCCAACAATGCTAAACAGTATGTCCCATAAAAAAAAGCAAAAATCCATACCTCAGTTTCAAATAAGTTTTTTCATAGAAAATGATAGAAAAATTATAATTTTATTTAGAGAATCGTTTATTAAGCCTTTCATGATTACATTACTCAATATGTCCACCATTTTTCCCGATCACCTTCTCCAAACGGGACTGGAACCGAGAGCATTCTTTCTCATGAGTCAGTCATCGAGGACCATGCCTTGGTAATGGAAACTATCAGGGCGCCGAAAATAAGAGGAGAACGTGCACAGGCCTTAGCCTGAACATATGCCCATATTCAGTAACCCAAAGGATTCAAGTCCGAGCTGCTAGGAGTCCTTTGGCCAAATTTCCATGTCTTCCTTCAGCCACGCTTGAGTCATTTTTAAGGTATGACACAGTGCTCCGTCATGTCGGAAAATGACGTGTTGGTGTGCTCCAAAGTTGGCTTTCATACATGACAGAACGTGGTCCTTCAAAGTGTTTATGTAAACCTCGGTATGAACTTTTAATCCAGCTTTGATAAATACTGGAGGCATTTTCATGCCATTGGACGCAACTGCCCTGAAAATCATGACTCCGGCAGGATGTTTGGTTGTAAACTAGAATTTCACGTTTTCTGGAACATCCTCAATCTTTCTCGGCAAAATAAACCTGTCTGTACGTGTGTTACTCAGATAAAAAGAATCATTGAGTTTTCTCCGTTGTCTAATGCACATAAAGAGAATGCTAGATTTGGCAGAAAATAATAGGATATTTCATGTAAATTTAAACCAGATAACGCCTGAATCTTGCCTGTTGTATAATCGATGGCAAACATTGTTGTATGGCGCCTGAAAGAGTGCAAACATTTTCGTTGTTTACGCCTCTTTTGGCTTGGAATTAAACGAGGGGTAATTTAACGCGCTTGTTAAAATTAATTTTTTTTTTTTGTGTAGATACGGGATCGATGGTGACATTTTCTCATCGGAGAATACGATGATGGTATGCTTCTTTTTTAATGCTGACACCAAACGTTTCGGGCGCTCCAGCCGTAGTTGTTTAATTTGGTCCGTCACAAGGTGGCGCTTTACTCTTGTCCTGGACGAACAATTCAAGTCATCTTTGACCAACTGTTGCATGGTAGTTTTTGAAATATCGGCTTCCTTAGCCAATTTCTGGATCGATCTGATTGCGTCACTGATCTGATGACCTTCGGTGTGCGAGCGGACCGTGGACGGCCACTTTCCGGCTTCCTTAGACGTGGTTCATCAAGGAGTAAATGGATTGGAAACGGTAAACGGGTGCCAGGTGGCATTCCAAAAACGTTGCAATTTGTTTTGCGGGCTTTTGAGCGAACAGCAAACTAGTCAGAACCTCCTTTGCGTACATTTTTCTCAACTTTGTTACTCGCGAACCACTGCACAGTGGGCAAGAACTGATGAAAACTAAGGAAAAAATCTGTAACTTTTGTCGCTTTCAAGCGCGGCCTGTAAACAAGGCCATTTCACATAAAAAATTTACATAGGACTAGCCCTATTTTGTTGATCTTGATCCACTCCGAGCAGAGATATCTATAAACTTTTCAAGAATACAAGCGGAAGTGGGGTAAAATCAGCCATATCTTTGTTCACAGAGCCGTGCGGTTGTTGAAACATCTATTCGATTCTCCAGGAAATTTTACATGGGACGAGCACTATTTTGTTGATCTTGAGCCTCTCCGTGCAAAGATGTATATAAATTATTCAAAAAGTGGGGAAGTGAGGTAAATTCAGCTCTATAGGTCCACAACCTTATCCGTGCGGTGATTGAAACCAGTTCTATTCGATTTCCTAGACGATTTCCGTACGTAAATGGCCTTGTTTACAAGCCGCGCTCAAAAGCAACAAAAGATACAGATTTTTTCCTTAGTTTTCATCAGTTCTTGTCCACTGTACACAGTTTTGTTAACATCATCTCAGAGTATACAGGCAGATAATTACACATACGCATTAAACCAGTAAATATAATGTTTAAAGCTACCCAAAAATAATTATTGAAAACTTTCGCATTTTCTATGGGACATACTATAGGATATTTTTCAACGCTATCGTCATGAATATCACAGGAACTGAATTCAAATCAACCATTTCAAATTCAATTCACTTATTGGCGCCGGTGGGGTAGTGGTAAGCGTGACTGGGACTTGGCACCCCAGTGGGTCTGGGTTCAATCCCAGTCGATGTCGGTGGTTCTTTTAGGCAAAAAAATCTAGTCACGTCTTCCTTCGGAAGTGAAGTAAAGCCGTTGGTCCCGGCTCATAGTCATGAGTCGATAGGGGTAGGGTCCAGGTACTGTTGTCGTCTCCCTGACGTCGGTGATTGTCACCATGTGAGGAAATAGGCCGACGGAAAAAAAATCAATTCATCCCCCTCCAACTCGAAATGTGTCGAAGGTCCCAGTTGCTCGATTTTTTAATTATTTTTTTTCGATATAAGATCACGACGTTTTATGCATTTCATAGATATTTGGCATCAAAAAAGATTCTCGCCTCTCCCGTTGGGAGATTTTTTATTACATTTTGGCCCCTTTGGGGGTTCACTAAGTTCAGTCGAGTCCAAATCTAGCATGGGGACTTTTTTCGACGAGGCGAAACATTTTGGAAATTTGAAAACAATCTATTATTATTGACCCCCCTAATCTACTTATATCTACTAGGATGAACTCAATTTCTTTGTGTCACAAAATTACTTAAAAAATACTTTTATCATCAACTTGACAGAATAATAGTAAAACAATTCCAATTCATCAAATTCTGAAAGAAAATCACTTTATTTAACTGCGCAATCCTTCTGACAGGTGACTATTTATTTAGTCCCGGATGGGAACCCCATCAATCTTCTCCGAGCTGGTTGACAGTGTGCCAAACGGAAATAAAGCTGCTTCGGGGGGAGAAAGCAAATCGAGATTCAAACCCCCCGCAGCGCTACTAAATCATCGAACATCAAGCTAAGAGCGAATGAAAAATATTCTCAAGCAAGTCTCCGACGGGCGAAGAAAAAAAAAACGATGCCAAAACAGATAGTTTCTGCTGCGAAGAGATGCCTTGCATAACGGGCTACGCTAGCCAAACGGAAGAAGATTGCCATAGTTGGCGCCAAGTGGTCTCCGGATCCCCTTGCCCTTCACCACCCCGCACCGACCGGAATCAGCCGAATTGGACAGAAGGGGGATGCTTTGAGTCAGCAATTTTTATATATCGTCGCTCTTCCCACCCCGAACCGGTCGTGCGATGATCGTGTGCCAAACAATAACAGCGGAATATGTAGCAATGTGGAGAGCGGTCGAAGCTAAAAATTTATGTGGAAAAAAATTTCGGCGTCAAAATGTCTGGCGCCATGATTATTTTATTACGCGCGAAGCCAAAGTCGGGAAAGTGGAGCAGCACAACCAGAAGAGCTTGGACAGAGCGGATCGAGGGATAGGAAGCCAGGCATTAGAGTAGCTGGAATAGAGGAAGCAAAAGGATGGCTCGTGGTGCTACTTGAGCGTTCTTATCGAGGATTCTTTTGTGATTTCGTTTTTCCCCAAGCGAAGGAGTAGAACAGGAGCTCGTGCTACGTTCCTCGCTTGTTGTTCGTTGTTTGAAAGGGGATGCAGAACTGTAATCCAATGAAAATTTTATTCCAGTTAGAGATTCATCTAATAAGAAATGCGAAGCTTAACTTTACAATTAATTTCAGATTTTGAGCAATGTCGTTTCAGAATAATGGTATTATATACTTTTTAGGAAAAGTCTCAATATTGATGAATTTTTCAAAAGTATGTGAACCGAAATTAACATTTTTCTATACTGAAATAGGGTTAATATGCTAGTAATGGACCCCTTAGTAGAAGCTTTGAACATTTTCGATGTATTCCATAAGAATTTTATTAAGTATTTGTACAACAATCCCACATTTGATGAAAATAACTAGTTATTTACACAAAATTATAGTAAACTCTATTTTTGAGGCTAGGTTTTCCTGGTAAACATCAATAATTTGCGCTGATCATAATGTGCCTTTTTTGGACCCATCTGCTTATTTTGGACCCGGGTCTATAATGCGCATATCAACTAATTTGATTAAAATGATTGTTCTTACGCTGCTAAACCCTTTTGTTATCTCGTATACGTATTCGTTATACGATGTCTATGGACAAATAGGGTAATGCATATATTTTGGACTTGTATATATTATAACAACCATCAAATAGAAAACATTCTAAACGCATCCAATGTGTTACAACACCTGTGTTGAAATCGATCTAACTACAATCTAGGTATTAAATAAAACTATTACAATCGGTGATGCAGTTCCTCATATTTTCAGGGCCGATAGGGAATGATATTTGAGGAAAAAATTGTTCTACGCAGACCGTCAAATCTCATATTCTACGGAGTTGTTGAACTTTTATTTTTTTGGTACATGGTAGTCTTAAATTGGCTGTAACTCAAAATTATGTTATTTAGTAAGATTCTATTTGGACTGCCGATGCCAAACAATTGGCGTAACCGTAGCAGAGATGACAATCTGCTAACTCTTCTGGAAAAAAACATAGCTGTTTTCCGGAAGCCGTGTGGTACTGTTCCGAAAACATTTGAGCTATTACATTCTTCTCCTTGGACACCAAGCAGCGCGGTAATCAAGTGTGCTGTGCGTCCTGCGCAGACATTACTACGGTTGGGTTGAATGCAGGCACAACATGTTGCATTCAAATAAAAAAAAACTAAGCAAGATAGAAAGTTTGTGTCAAAAAGAAAGATGTAGAACACGTTTAAAGCCATATTTTTGTTCTTTCAACTACTGCTGTTTTTTTTTCTAAAAACATGATAAAATAATCCTTAAAATATGAGAAGTTTAAAACATTTTTATCCCTAAGACATTAAATAACAACAACTCAACATTTAAATGTAAATTTTAAGTAGATAACTTTCTTAGCTTTCGAATGAACACACCTAGATTTTTCTACAGCAATCTGTAAAGTTTTACCGAATTCTCAACAGCTGAACGTTCAGTAATCCGATTTTACGGATTTCGGTAAAAGTTTACCGAAATCCGGTAATTTTTTTACAGATATCTGTAAAATTTCACCGAAATCTGTTAAAAAGCATTACCGAACGATCAACTTTTGAGAATTCGGTAAAACTTTATAGATTTCTGTAAAAAAATCTAAGTGTGTATATAATGTATTTTACAGCAAAGTGAACAAAATACGTACATGACCGTTCCCGTATACTGATAGAAAAGTAATGATTATAATATTTGTGTCCGACACATATTTTTTTGTAATGTGATCAACTAATGATAGCTATTTTTAACTACTCATACTTCCTATGTGTACACAACACCACTTATACTTTTCATTTGTCAAATATTTGTTTCTCAGTGGGCTCTGTTTATGTGTGAACAAATCAGTCTTATGTGGCACTTTCCATGAATATGAACAAAGTTGGTTAAATACGGTACATTTAACCTAGTTGATTAAGTTGTAACATGCGTAACATTGTAACATTTTTCTATGTGGAATACAAAACAGACATACCAACAATCAATATGCAACTAGCTATTTGAAATTGGTTCACTGTTGTAGAACCCCTTGGTCCGAAATACACCTTGAAGTTAGCACCTTGCTGTACATATTTGCGCCTTTGTTTTGATTTGCTGTGTTATTTTGACAGAATATTTGAGAGTGTGTTCATGCGAGTTCATTATTAGGAGCGCATTATTGAGCTTGGGACCGAGCTTGGGACGGATGTTCTAGTACTGACTGAGCCAAGAAAAAAATCGTATTTGTATGGGACCTACTGGTCTTAGAGTTAGTCTATGGACATACTCACTCAGATTATTTTACAGAAATCTGTAAAATTTTACCGAATTCCAACAGCTGAACGTTCGGCAATCCGATTTTACGGATTTCGGTAAAATTTTAACCGAAACCGGTAGTTTTTTTTACAGATATATGTAAATTTTCCCCAAGTAACCACAAGGCTGTAATATCATGCATATATAGGGCTTATGTATTACATCTAGTGCATCATTGAAGTTGGATCAAAGCTGAAAAGGGCTCCACTAAGATCGAACTAATGCTATATCTTTTGTAATGTCATAAGACATTGCTAAAGTAGCATTACTGTATTGGTAATGCATCACTACATTCTTAAGCTAATCTAACGCTTCATTACTTGACAACTGTTGAATTGATGCGATCCCGCAATACCGATGTTGATTTTGGGTTGATTAAGTGCAATAATATAATCAACAATAATGCTTGTGGTTACTTGGGTCTGATCCAATTTTGTGATCATAAACAACTTCTTCAATTCTGCGTTCTTTATGCGTTCAGCTCGTTTTTCCTCAGTTTTAGTTTTTTCCTCAGACTGATTACTTCATTAGATGATGCTGCATACGAACCTTCACGATGCGGCTGGGAGAGGTCATCCAGATTATCTGTATACACTATTTTCAATTCTTGAATATTCCTCATTCCTTATGAAATACGTTTCTACACAACCAGTATAAAAGAGGCGTACTAGGCAATGACTAAAAGCCTCTATAAAGGCAAAAACACCTACATGATTTTTTTTTCAGTCTTCGACCTATAATACAAATCTGGTAAGGTTTGTACAAATGGGTCCAAAGCGAGCGCTGGCCCTAATTGCCAACTCCAAAATGCCACCAAATTCATCCAATCTGATCACTTTGTATTGGAAGACTTTGCGTTGCGTTTGGTAGCCCTTGTTTGCTAGACGTTGCGTTTGGTAGAGGGGCCGTTTGATAGACCTCTCCTAGCTCTTCCAGACCAGCGTTTCTCGAGACAATACTTCACGGTAGAGCGTGGAATTTTATATTGCTTGCACGCCTGTTTTATCGGAACATTGTTTTGAATCGCTCGAATTCACTGTTGCACTTCAGATTCCATGTGAGTATGCTTACATTCATTAATTTTTCCCATTTTGATCAACAATTTCCGTTCAGTTTGCTTACAAAAAGAAATGAGGGGTTGGAAATAGGCAACAAAGCACTTCAAATCAGTCGTATAATGGACCCTCAAAGTTTTATACATTTTTTACAATTTGTCATTGTTTTTATATCTGCATAGTAAAATTGAATATAAGTACTAAGTATTAACGTGTTGAAAATGCCTTTTTTTTATCTACTATTGATTTATATGATCAGTTTCCTTTTTTCTCTCCTGTAACGAAAATACTTACAAATCACTGTACCATGCAGTGCTCAGGTAAAAATAATTAATAATGATGTTTTATGTGTGAAATTTATGAGGAATCATATTCTCACCTTTGTTTTAATGTTAATACTATGTGTTTTAACTGACAATGCTTAGGTTAAATACGATAATAACGAAACAATTGCAAAAATATGGCAGGGTGTCCATTATACGCACAGGGTCCATTATACGCATACAATCCCTAAATGCGTAGAAATATTTCCGATCACGTGCAAAAATTTGAGATTTTTTTTTGAGAAATGACTGAGCTATTAACGGTCAAAACCTGATCATTTTTCGTGACGGTCGGGTTTTGTTTAAATTATACCCCAGTACGAAAACCAAATCGTGGTCTACGTAAAAATAAGTAGGCAACTGTCACGCGTTTCGAATCGAGACATTTTGCGTTAATCTTCAAAGATTTCCATATTTTATCGAAGCCTAGAGAGATGAACCATAGATTCAGCAGCAGATCTTCACAATTGCACAAAATCAATTACCAAATCAAGAACATTAAAAAGGATGACGATGAAACTTCTCCTTCAGCTTACTTTTTTTTGGTCGAGATTTGTTTGCCTATACGTTTCCTGCAACTTTTCATATATTCTTCAAAAATTTTCAATATCTCGTCCTTATGGCTCTTATCATGATCTTTAGTTTTCTCACTTTCTCTATTTGCGACAAGTTTCTTTCCTTTGTTTCCTTCTGTTTTCTTCAACATGTTCTATTTTTTCTTCCGTCATTTGCTTCTATTTACTCGTATTTTTCATGTTCTTCCCCTCTCCGTATTACTCTTTCGTTCCGTCGTTCTCTTTGTCATTTTCTTCCTTTTTGTTATCTTCCTCTTCATTATGTTCCTCTCCTGTCGTTCTCTCCGTAATCTTTATCTCCGCCGTCCTCTTGACCGTCATGTTCATTCTGCGTCTTCTTCTTCTCCATCACTTGAATTTATCAAGAGAGAAAGCCTGTCCACGTTAAATTTCGGACAGCAAAATAATTGCAGCAAAACAAATTTATACATAATTCAATAAAACCGATTGTTTATTTCGCAATAAAAAAGGTTTATAAACATAACAAACAGTTGATTAAAATTAAAATTCTCGAACTTTCTGTGGTATACTGCATCCGCCATCGGGTTCTTATTGACGCTATCCACTGGCATGCCGAACTCGTGATGGTTTCTCTATCTTCTCTTTAAATTATCGGTACCATTTGTTTTCTTCTCAGTTTCGAAGAGTTTCCACTTAACTAAAGCCCAGTACTTCTCTATTGGGGGAACTTCTGGACAGTTTGGTAGATTGGCTGTTTTTGGCACGTGTTCGACCTCTTGTACCTTATATCATTCCAGTACGGATTTTGCATAGTGACAAAAGGTGAAATCAGGCCTAAAGCTGGAGAGTCATGACTTTTGATAAACGTTAGTAACCGCTTTTGCGGACATTCTTTATCGTACACATCATTATTGATAGTGCCGATAGAGACGGAACATTTAGATTTTCGACCACAACTTTATATAGCCTGCTAAATAAAATACTATTTGGGAATTTGGACACCTTCTGTCCGGAAATTCTCAACAACAGCGATCACTTTGGATTGGTGGTGTAAAGAAGTAGATCCGGAAGCTGTTCAATGTCTGCGAGAACGTTTGTTTCAGCGTTCATTATAATCGAAAAATGTTTGAAATAAAATTGATGTAAAGCTACTGCTCGACTTTTTGCAGCGAAATTTTGCTTTTTATCACGGTTGGGCACCTTTTCCCCTTTTGTATGTCCTTGCCTCTGCTTCTCTTTTTGTACTCTCTGATTTTGACTTTGCGAGCCACATTTCTTACAGAAAGATTGGGATTTTCTCAATAATGGCTACTAAATAATACTACTAATAATGGAAAATACTATTCCACTTCTAACATTCCGATCCACAGTGAACATTAGAATTAGTTACGCCAACGTGACAAATCGAACAGTTACACAATAACAGCAGCATCAGCAAAGAGAATCAATAACGAAAACCGTCGAAGACGAAACCCAGCCGGACCAAAACAGGCGGAATCACCACCGATGACATCGGACATCTTTAGTGGTGCCTCTGTCTTCAAATCAGAACCAACTATCTATTCCGAACTCATAATCTCTGCCAGTCGCATTTTGTTATGCTAACGGTTAGCACTTTCCTTGCTTCTTTCTCTTAACATAAGATATTAAGTTGTGTTATTAATCATAGTTTCCATGTTTTCATTGAGTTAACTCGGAGAATATTCACGAATTATTGTAGTTTTAGGTATTGTGACTAGGTTGCTTGTTGTGGATGAAATCCGAGTTATTAACATTGTCAGTGTCTGATATGATATACGGAATGTATCTAACATAAGCTTTCCACGTACCTTTTGCGTTGTACGCGTGTATTTGTGATGGTGCTAATGTGTGCATCAGAGCATGCGGTGCATTTACAGTCACCTTTCGTTTGTTTGCTTGTTTGCACGGTTTAAATTCTTTGCACTTTTAAATGTCGTGAAAATTAAGGTTTTGACACATGGCTACGTGAACAGGGTGCAACTATGCGACAATTGGCGAAGCGCTTTGGAATTCATCACGCGAGTGTTAAATCCATCAAGCCAAGTTAGGAGAACACAGCTCTTTTGGATAAACTACCAGAAAGAGGCAGAAAATCCGGATCTGCCAACACAAACAAGATCAGAAAGTGGTAGCTCTAATTCAGAAGAACAAATCAAATCAGAAACAAACCAACAAGGGTCTGGAAATTGTATTCGCGAGTTTTGTATGGACTTGTTTTGTTTGTTTTATGGACGACGAGACCTATGTCAAGAGGGCTCAAAAACCCTTCAGGTCCATAATATTTCATTGCCGTCGTAGGAGAGGATGTAAGCAATGCAGACAGGTCGATTCAAGCGGGGAAGTTTGGTCGAAAAGTGCTGGTATGGCAAGCAATATGTTCCTGTGGTATGAAGTCTTCCATTTTTCACTCCGGAACAATCAATTTATCTATATCTATATCTATCGATCTGAGTGTCTGCAGATGAGGTTGTGCCTATATAACAGAAGCATAGTACCCCTCCATTGTTTTGGCCGGATTTTCCGTCAGCGTTTTACTCCCAAAACAACTCCCAGTTGGCTAACCGGAAAAGGGTATAGATTTCGGTGAGTAAAGACGTCAATCCACCAAGCTACCCGTGATATGCAGGAGTACAAAAAAGTTGGGCAAGGCGTCAAAAACGGTCCGGAATTTGTTGAAATGTTTTCCGATCAAAAATTCGTCCATTCATAAAGAGCTAAAATCATGACTTATGTGAAAAACATTTCCTGTTGATAAGATGTATAAATTAAAAATTTCATAACATATGTGAAAAAAGTCGTTTTTAGACATACCAATTTCAAAAATACGTATTTCTGTGAAAAATTTAGGTAGCATATTAAAAGTTTCACCATAGCCGAAAACAATATAGGAAATACATAATATGGACACATTTTTTTTGTCCGCTGGCTTTATTTTTGCACCGATATTTCATCATGGTCAAAACCGGGTTAAAAAGGCAAATAATCATGTTGTGTGTCAATATTGACGCCAGCTGCAGTCCAAACCACTAAATGGAAACAGTTAAAATGTTGTCCAAATTATTTCCTATATATTTTAGGCAATAGTGAAATTTTTAATATGCTATCTAAATTTTTCATCATAATACGGATTTTTGAAATGGGTTTGTCCAAAATCGGCTTTTTTCACATATTTTATGAAAACATCAAATTTAAGAATCTTGTCAACATGAAATTTTGTTCACATAAGGTTTATACACTGGTTATAGTGTTGTCAAATATTCAACTGAAAGTATTGATAATTGATAATGTTACAGAAGGTTTATCATGGTTTTGTTTTGCTACTGAGTGTATCTTTTTCCACCATCTGAAATTTACCAGCTGTCATTGGAGCCAGCAGTCTGTAAGCCCACTTGATGTCAGTTTTAATACTAACTCATTTTTACCACAGGACTGAAGCGGCTATCATCCACAAACAACAATCGTGAAGCCGAAAACTTGGTGCTGCCTGTGGTGCTAATTTGACAGCTCAGTTTTCATGAAGGCTATATGCAACAAACACAATATTCGCGGCGGAAGTTGTTGTGCCTTCTCGTTAATTAGATTGGAGAGAAAAATCTTCCGTGTTGTTAGTGCAGTGCGATAGTATTTTTTCATTGCTTATCAGCCAGGTGTTATAATGTTTTGTCTAAATTACTGATACTAGTAGTATAAGTAGTTTAATAATTAATACTTTTCAACACTTGATTCAGGTGAATGACCTTGAACCGAGTCATTTGGTTTAGAATGTCATATGCTCTGCCAATTAGAGTTTAGCAAATCAATAAATATACATTAAAACGAAAGATCTTGTTATTGGTAAAATTTTTACAGTGCAGACATATCTCAACCAGAGATGGCATTTAGCACTAATGTTACGCCGGTACGTGAGATTTTTACTTTCACAGAGGATTTTATTCGGTGAAAAATGAGTGAGTGAGTGAATCACACTCTCTTTTAAACGATCGCGCTCACGTTCTCTCATCTGTCTTCGCCCACGTGCTCTCGCCTGCGATCACTGCCGCGTACACTGGGGCGAGGACGCACCAGTGCTCTTTCTGTGATTCGCTGATGTGATTGAAAGTTAAAACATCGTCGGAGTTGCAGAAAATGTCCGAAAAAAGAAACGGGAAGAAGCATTATTCTTTCTTCCTGTGTTAGGTAGCGTCAAAGCGAATTTGCAATCACTGCTGTATATTGGCAGAAGAGCCGACGCCAGTGAGCTAACTGGGGCGCACGCGTCAGGGAATTTAACTGCATTCGCTTCTGTAAATTTGAGAGCTCTTATTCTCACTCTAGAGCGATCGAGTGTAGTGTGAATAAAAATTATTTTTTTCACTCACATGCGCTAACCGCATGCAAACACGGGAGTGAATATAAAGAAGAGAGAAGAGTTCTCGTTGAGGTAGGAAGAGTGTGTGGCAAATTTAAAATCTCTCACTACCACACTGAGGATATGGACATCACTGATCTCAACTTCTTTTTACTTCTTTAGAAAGGTTCTTAAGCGGCTTTTTATTTCAAATCAATTGTCAGTATATTTGTTTAATTGTACTCCATCATGCTTTATGGCAAAGGGTAAATTGCTTTACAGTGTGTTAGCCACGATGTCTTACATACTAGACGAATATGTTTCCTAACAGCGGCACATCGATTTTCAATCCGTACCGCGTGTGTGGCACACTGAGGCACACTTTTGACAGTTGAGCTTATTGACATATGAAACCACCAACCTTGCATTGCCTAGTTGCCGGGCTCAGCAGAAAATAACAATTTGGGCTGTCAACACATCGGCACCTTCGGCACATTACGGGAACTCCCAGAACATTGCAACGCTTGTTGACATACTAAAAAAAAAAAAGCACAGGAGAAAAGTGTGCTGAGCGATCCACCCCTTGTTTATGGCTATATCGGACCTTAGAAGTACACTTATCGTTTTCGAATTGACACAGGCCTATTCGAATTTCTTAGTGTCATAATCACTCTGAAGCAATATTCTGAACATTCTTAAACTAATTTTATTTCACAACGTTCAAAATGCTGCCTCAGAGTGCTTAAGTTCTACCATTATACAAGATATTAGGCCTTCGTACACAATCCATTCTGAACCGAGCTTAAAATGTAAAAATCGTCACTAGCGCCACACTAAAAATGGCAGACTGCAAGAACTAATGGCTCAAACACAATGGTAACGAAACCTGAACGGCAAAGCCCGATCCGAGAAAGCTTAATTGTCGGAAGGAAAACAGGCTAGTTCCAAGCCGATTCTAATTGGACATATCAAAGTCATTTGCTACAACTGTCAAACTTGCCGTTTGCCACTCCGTTTCCGTTATCATTGTGTTTGGGCGGTAACGCTTTCTTCAGTTCTCTGATTTTTACAGCCATATCTCTCGCTCAGATTTTTGTTATACATTCGTAGCTCTGACCACAGTAGTCAAGTGGTAAAGTATCTGCTTGAAAGGAAGGTGGTTTTAGGTGAAATCCCAGGCCGATATTTCATCACTTTGTCATTCGTGTTACTATCTTCAAATGTTGTTTGTGTTTTCAGCAGACTCACACAGCAGATGGTAGAATTTAGAACTCAACACTTGCAAGAAATAATCAGGGATGTCACCACGTTTACCAAGCTATGCTTCAGTAAAATTGTTGGTGACACCAACTTGGGTGGTTCAGGGGGATGACATGAGTGTTAAATTTCGTATCGGACTGCTTTGACTTTGATTCATAACCCTATCCCCCGGGACATCCAACCTGAATTCAAAATCCATCCAAAATGCTTGAAGTAGTCACAAATTACTTGCTTTTGAAAATAGGTTTGACACATCACATGGGATCACATGGGGTTTTGTTCAGGAAGAAAAGAAACTACATCCCCCGGAGCATATTCATGTGGTTTCAAGATGGCCAAAAATGCTTCAAATAGCCACCAATGACTTGCTTTCGAAAAATCATGAAGTTTGATACGTCACATAGGGGTACCCCTTCCGGAACATGGTCAGGTGCTCCCAGAGTGGCACAGTATGTTGGTTGGTCGTTTGACACCTTGTTCGTAAAAAAATGTTGTCAAAATGCTTAAATAAGCAATTTTTTTACAAAAATTTGTTAACTTTGCCCCGAAAAAAAAACAATCTACTACCCCAATGAATTGTGGAACGTCGCCGAAACCATATTTCTGATCCAATTGTGGTTATAGAAAAAATATGAAATTTCCGATATAATGGAACTTAGAACACCAAAATCGGTTGATATTTGGCCCAGTTAGAGTCGACTAAATAAATAAATGTTGTAACAAAAACTATGTTAATACCGCAAATATAATTCTATTCCGACTAAAAAGTGCAAAAAGGCATTTACTCAGAGAGCGAGAAAAATATTTCTTCGTCCTATTTGACTCGATATTTTGAGTAAGCATCAGACGTGTGATCGTTTATACTTAAGTTCGCGGGGGAAATGTCGCTAACTACAGTGCGATGCATTCGTTTAGCCGCACAAGGGTTTTGCTTGGTTTTGAAATCAAATGAATGTTAAATCGTTCCATTTTTCAACCTTTTTTATTTATCTCTCCTAGCTATAAAAAGTAACATGATTTCTTCAAAAATAGTTCCTCTTATGTAGTTAAAATCAAAAAATTCGTTTAGCCGCACTTCAAGTCCTCTTCAGTAAAATTAGTAAGCGTTTGCAAATTATTGTTGATTCAGTACTTGGTAGCTCCTCCTTTGTTCTTGATGACTGCAAAGATTCTCTTGGGCATCGTGGAAACCAGCTTCTTGATAGTTTCTTGGTCGATTTGTTCCCAGCACTCCTTGATGCATGCCTTCAACTCATTCACGGTGTTGACTTGGCGTCCATTTGCGTAAACCTTCGATGCCAGTATGTCCCAACGGTTCTCAATAGGGCTGCAATCTAGAATTCATGCTGGCCATTCAAGAACGGTGATTTCTTTCGACTCAAAAGTTCATTTTTGTGGAGATCCAGCAGATGGGTAACTTGGAATCATGAGGAAAATCCACCATTACAGTTCCTCCTCCAAAATTTCCCTTGGATCGGGCTACTCCTTTATTCCTCAAATCGTGCCAATAACGACTGTAGCAGTCTGGGCCGTCGAGCTTAAACTTTTTCTCATCAGAAAATATGGCCTGGCGCCATCGGTCAGTCAAGGACATATGATTCTGTGCGAATTGTAGTCGGTTTGATTTGTGCTCTGGCCTAAATCTGAATTTAGGCTTTTGTTTTGTCCATTTGATGTTCGGGCACACATTCAAAACGCGGCTAACGGTACTTTTGTGCACTGGAAGATCAAGTTTGGCAATAATTTGGCGAAAAATCAAGTGATTTTTGGTAGCTTCCTCTCGGATTTGTCCTTTTTGCCGAGCTGTTAGTTTCGAATTCCCCTTTGTTCGCTTCTTAATCCCATATCTCAGCGGATTGTTTCGATAATTCCGAACAACCTTTTCGAATCTATTGATTTTCACGATAACTGAGACCAGTATCCGAGAGAACTCGGATTTGGCCTTTCTGCCCCTCGTTCAATCGTTTTGCCTTTACCATACCTAGACAAATTAACTTTATTGCGAAATGCTACACAGTACACAACGAAAATACTCACTAAGGTGCAGAAACAGCAGAAACTATTGAGCAAACTTAAGAGCTTTAAAAAAAACGCGACAAAGGTGACTGCGTCTAAACGTTTGCAACGCAAAGGAAGTAGGAAATATGGCGATATGTCTTCTACGACAAGTAAACAGCGCTAGAAAGCTGTTATTAGTGTGTGTAAGCAAGGCAATGGTTCTCACTACTACATGCATATCATATATGATTTGTTGCACTGATAGAAAAAGCTCCCGGCAAAATTTTATAAATGCGGCTAAACGATTGCAATGCACTGTATTCACATTTTTTGTTAGTAGAATCCAGCTCAGCCCTCGGCTCAGCCAGCGGCTGATTCGATCAGCTCTTCACTTTCAATTAGTTCCATTCAGGAGGAGATCTTTGCTGCGTCATATTCCCACGAAGAAGCGCCAAGTAAAAGCACATGGAAAATGCCCACGTCTAGCGTCGTCCTTTTCCCCGCCTAGGAATTAGCGTTCCGCGAGCAATGTGTACTCCGTAGGGATAATAAATTACGACATGATTTATTTATCCCACTTCAGGGAAAGCATAATGATAAATTCCTTCATTTGTTTTAATGAATGGGCCTATCGTGTAACGCTTTTCCCTGTCCACGGTGAGCTCTGATGATGGCGATGGCGACGGTGACGGCTCGATGGCTTTGCATATCACATTTCAGGGCGCGCTCTATTGCTCGTTAAATGGCCGGAATGGGCGTCGGAAGGGTGGAAGGAGTGGGTGTCCTTTGGCGGCGCTGAAACGCGTTGGATAGCCAGAGCCGATTAGAGGCCGCGCGTGGTGGCATTGAAAAGCTCACGCGATAAGATTTAATGCATCATGTTCGTGAGCTTTTCGGAAGTTGAAGATGAGAAATTATGCCAATTTGGATCTCTGGCTTGCAAAACGATATTCCTTCGTCCTCCACGGAGCAGATTTAAGGACCATAAATTGTAACATATATTTTTTATGGCGTCTGCATAGCAGGAACCGTAAAAGTGATTTATTATCGGACCTCCATCCGTCCGGCGGTCGGGGTTAGTATATCGGTCTGTGGAGGGGAAGTCCGGTACAATTTGTCTCTGCACTTGTTTTCTCCCTCGCATTTCTGTAGTTGCTGCTGCTTCTGATGCTGCTAATAGAGTCATCACTTGCGATGGTCAAGTTAATCCCTCTTGTGTAAGGCTGCTGCTCTTTTCCGAGTGTATTTGTGTGTGTGTGTCTGGATGAAATAAGATGACGAGCATAACGATTACTGACAACTTGTGTCCTCCTTCCAGCACGACCGAGGTCGGAAGAACGAGATTGATGAGAAAACTCGCGAGGAAATCCTCTCGCTAATAGCGCACCACGTGACGGCAGTCAACTACATCTACCGTAATACCAAGTTTGACGGGCGGATAGAGCATCGGAACATTCGGTTCGAGGTGAGTCTAACTTGCGATTATGGCACTCTCGAGATGATGAATTGGCTATTGTTTCGTTGCAGGTTCAGAGAATCAAAATTGACGACGACTCGGCTTGTAACGAAAACTACAACGGGGAATCGAATCCGTTCTGCATGGAGAACATCGATGTGTCCAATTTCCTGAATCTCCACTCGCTGGGTAATCATGAGATTTTCTGCCTGGCCTATGTATTCACTTATCGGTGAGTGGATCAATTTCCCAGTTCCGGAGACAATCTACATGTGTCCATTTCCATCCACAGAGATTTCACCGGTGGTACCTTGGGTCTGGCGTGGGTCGCATCCGCCTCCGGTGCTTCCGGGGGTATCTGTGAAAAGTACAAGACCTACACTGAAACGGTCGCCGGGTTGTATCAAAGCACCAAACGTTCCTTGAACACGGGTATCATCACCTTCGTTAACTACAACAGTCGGGTCCCACCGAAGGTGTCTCAGCTGACGCTGGCCCACGAAATTGGCCACAATTTCGGTTCACCGGTAAGCTTGCTAACTTGTAGCAATTTGAAGATTGAATAATCATGAAGGTCTTTAATTTCCCAACAGCACGACTATCCCGCCGAGTGCCGCCCTGGAGGCATCAACGGAAACTACATCATGTTCGCCAGTGCGACCAGCGGAGATCGTCCAAATAATAGTAAATTTTCCACCTGTTCCGTACGGAACATCTCGAACGTGCTGGATGCGATCGAGGACAGTAAGAAGCGAAATTGCTTCCAAGCCTCAGAGGGTGCTTTCTGTGGCAATAAAATTGTTGAAATTGGGGAGGAGTGCGATTGCGGGTTCAACGACGAGGAGTGTGCCGACAAATGCTGCTATCCGCGAGTGATCAGCGAGGTGGACTTGGGGCTGAATGCTACGGCTAAGGGCTGTACGAGAAGAGCCAGGACTCAGTGCAGTCCGTCTCAGGGACCATGCTGTGATAGCAATAGTTGCAAGTTCGTCTCTAGCTTTGCCAATATAACGTGTAAGGAAGAAACGGAGTGTTCCTGGAGTTCGACGTGCAACGGAACGACTGCCGAGTGTCCGGAACCGAAACCGCGTGACGATAAGACCAAGTGCAATAATGGTACGGTCGCGGAGTTCGGTGTTTGGTAATTTAAAACGGTACTAACTAGTTTCTTCTATCCAACAGGAACTCAACTCTGCATCAAGGGTGAATGTGCCGGTTCGATTTGCCTTCTGTGGAATATGTCCGAGTGCTTCCTTACTTCCAACATCATCCCGAACATTGACAAGCGGAAACTGTGCGAACTTGCCTGTCAGAATGGTAACGACACCAACACGTGTCGCAGCACCAGTGAGTTTGCTCATCTCTACGGCCTGCCAGATGGAGGAATTAGTTTACGCCCCGGATCACCCTGTGATAACTTCCAAGTAAGACAATAGAATATCAATTCACCAATCGATTCTTATAACAATTCTCATTTAGGGATACTGTGATGTATTTTTAAAATGCCGCGCCGTCGACGCCGAAGGTCCGCTGGTGAAGCTGAAAAATCTCCTGTTCAACAGGCAGACGCTGCAAACCGTGGCCCAGTGGGTGACGGAAAATTGGTACATGGTGTGTCTATTCGGTATCATCTTTGTGATCTTCATGGGCATGTTCATCAAGTGTTGTGCCGTGCACACGCCCAGTTCGAACCCGAAGAAACCACCGGCACGGCGAATCACCGATACGTTGCGGCGGCCTATGAACACCCTAAGACGAATGGTGAGTTCAGTAGTCTACCGTTTTGAAGCCTCTTACAATCTGACTTTTTGATTCAGCGTCATCATCACAATGGCCATGGGCCACGAAGCGTTCCTGTGCCGCACAATGATCGGTCCCGCAGTGGTGGGGGCGGCGGTGGCGGTGCCGGTAGAAGTCGAGGCACTAGCGGAGGAGGTGACGGTCACGGCGAACGTCGCAGTGGGCACCCGTCCGCGACAGCCGCCGCTCGTCCGGCCAACAGTAGTAGTTCCAGAGTGCCAGCGCATGGGTATGGTGAGGGCAGAGGCCAACAATACTATCCACCGAAAGGTGTGTTCTACCAAGAGTTGTTTTTTGAAGTTAATATTTCCTCGCTATTATCTCTTATCGTTGAAGTTGTTCCCTATTGAAAACGTAAATCCACCACTTTCTTGAACCTCCCTCGCCCCGCCCTCTTTTCAACTAGGATTTTTCGCTTTTTATCGTTGAAAATAATCACCCTTTTATTTATTATATCATTTTTAGCCGTTCATAAGAAACGACACGCCAGCAAGCATAGAACCAAATCGTAGAGCGAACCGGTTAGGCCAAATTACACCCAAAATAACACTCCCACACAAAGAACCTCTCACTACAAAGCAAACAAACAAACAAAACAAAACAATCGCAAAAACAACCCATACTAGTTTACGGTTACGCTTCAGTAAGAACAAAAAAAGAATCAGTGTTAATAGCCAACAAATTGAAACTTCACGCTATAGGATTTAACTCACTAGGACCAAAAGACGAACCGTGATTTGATTTCGTTCATGGCTGGTTATGCTTTGTTGTTTTATCCCCGGACCCAAAGTAGTAAGCATCGTTTCCTTCTTTTTCGAACATTTTCGACCAACAAAATTTATAAACTAACCCACCCAACTGTACATACAGAATTGGCATCCGTACTAACCGACACCTGTTTTAAGTTTAGTTTCTTGATTTGCACCAATTATTGCGCACCTTATTGCAGTTGCTGCCGCATAAGTTCCTGTATCCTTTGTATTTCTCCCTGATAGTAAGTTGTTCGTGCACAGTTTTGGTTTTTTTTTCTCACTAGATCTATCTTTCTTTGATTTCATCCCGATTTTGGAACATCTTCAAAATTTCGAACGTCTGTCTATGAGTGCACCCATTGCTGGCGGAAAATCATAGAACTCAACACGTTCCATCATAGCGTTCATCTTCAACTGAACTTCCTCCATAGATAGAACATATCTTTCAGTGTTATTCAATTTGTGTTTATGTTTCTCAGTGACTAACATCCATCTACCGTTGGTTTTCTTTGTTATTTGGTTTTTTGGTTTTCCATTTTCGACCATTGATAATTTGTCCTTAGTATGTTTTATAATAGTATATCCGTTGTTCGATAACTGTCCTGTATGTAGGTATCCTATAGAACATGGGACAGTTATGCGAATAGCGGCAGTATATCGTGCGTGCGCGGTTTTGTGTATCCCTCGATTGGAATTTGAAATCCTTAGATTGGACGTTGATAACCCCAAAAAATTGTACATATGTAAATTGAAACTTGATACTCGAGACATAAAAACACGGGGGTTTGGGATGGAACGAATATATTAGATTTGTTTCTTTAAGTGTTGAAGTTAACTTTATCAGTAATTTATTGCTATAGATCGAAGAAGTAAGAGTACGGCAGGTTGTGAAACTGAAAGATGCAAGTCGGTGCATGCTAAAAATAAACCCAACAGCAGGATATAATTTCACAGTTTGCCAGTACACTAACAGAATCGGAACGGTTTAATAAGGTTCGCGAGTATGGTCTGCTTGCATTTGTCAGCATATTCACAAACTGTCGTTATTCGTAACGGAACTATCAATACAATTGTCTGCATTTCGGTTCGAATGTCTTTCATAGATTACTCATCTCCTAATACAATCTTAAGGATACAAAATCTGTGTTGATGGGAAATTATCTGCTTCTGAAAAATTGTCTTATCAATCAGTTTAAAGGCTGTTAGCTCTCCGGCAAATACAACTTATTTACTTATGCTGGGCCGCTCCTGCAAAGCTCCTCCACATTTTCAAGTTCTTGCTCCACTTGGTCTAACCCTTTAGCTCGTTGCTCAACTCTGCGTCTTGATTTGGCCGGGTTCGAGGCATATACCCATTTTGCGGGAGAGTCCTAAAACATGTCCTGCTTATTGTTACCTTTCAGCTTTAAAGCTGAGATCACACTGTTTGACGAAACGCCAAATATTTGGCAAATTTGGTCAAATATATTTGACCAACGTGTGATCGCCAAATATATTTGACCAAATAATACCAAATCAAATTATTTGATAAGTTGTCAAATAGTGTGATACCCTTTGTCAAATGTACTTGCTCAAGTCTAACAATTAATTTATTTGATACTATGGAAATTCTTGAGTGGCAAACATAAGCAAATTCATACACAGAGAAAAATAAGCCAATTCATACACAGAAAAAAATCCGTTTTGAAAAACAAAATCCGTTCATTTTATCGTGATTCTGTTTACGAATGACGAAACATAACCACAAACCATTCCAGGACCATTTCGCTTATTGTTGACGACCGTTTACGTGTTTGTTACGATATTTGCCCTTAGCAGAAACATAATCAGCCTTGCCAAGTTTAAGCAGATACAGTTCGGTCAAGTAGCAAAAACGAATGTTGTTTTGTGGAAATATTAACAGAATGCTCAGAATTTATTTCAGAGACCTTGAATACATCAAAGAACTCAAGGAAATCCTCTAAAAAAATGTTTAAGACTGCAGGATGCTTCAGGAATTATTTTGAAGTTCTTCAACAGTTCAAAAGTTTAAATCACGTTCCGTTTTTTAGAAACCAGTTTGCTCAGAAACTATTTCCAAGTCCTTTACTGCCGCTATTCGCTTAACTGTCCCATGTTCTATGGGATACCCTATATACATGGGACAGTTATGCGAATAACGGCAGTTTAGGGTGTCAAAGATTTGAAGAAAGTCCTATGCATATTTTTCGACTTTAAGATGAACAGCGATTTGAAACAGTATAATAACAATCAAAGTCCTTCCTTAGCTCAGTCGGCAAAGGCACAGCTACACAGCAAAACCATGTTGGATGTGGCTTATACTTGCCACACAATCATACTAATGTAAAAAATTTACATGGCATTGAAAACTCTCAATTAATAACTGAGAAAGTGCATCCAGAACACTAAGTTCTTCAACTTAGATGCAGGTGCTAGTCCCAGTAGGGACGTCATAAAGCCAAGATGATGATGAACCATCAATTCAAATCACACCTGTCAGATTTTGTTTCATGATTCAAATTGCTCAGCAATTATTTCATAGAGATAAAGGATATGAAAGATCTTGGAATAGTTCATTCAATATTTTCTTGAAACTTCACAACGATCAGGAATTATTTTCTACACCTTGTATGCATCATCCATTCAAGTCCCGTATCTCTGATATTTAAACTTCTCCGAAGTTCAGTGAATCGATCTCCGAAGCTTTAAGGATTTATCTGTAGTTTCGGGGACTTCCCTGAATTTACTGGATTCTCTGAAATTTTAGATCTTAGAAATTTTAGATGAAATATCTTTAATTGAAGTATACTTTTTTCCGTGCATATGCAACCATTTGCAAACAATATAATACGTAATCAAATATTTTTAACGAAAGTTGGTCAAACAATCGATTGACATATTTGGCCAAACAATTTTGAGTCAAACATTTGCCAAAACTAATCAAAGTGTGATAGCGTGGACAAACAACTTCGCAAACAGCATTATTTGGCAAAACTTAACGAGACAAATGTTTGGCGTATTGTCAAACAGTGTAATATAAGCTTAAGGACTTGAATAGTAAAAATATATTAATTTAATCCATTACTTTCTTAAATTTAAAATAAATAATCATGCACTTTATTGGAGAATTGATAAATATTGAAATATAGTGTATATCCATTGAAACTTACCAAATTTAGTACACATTCAAAGGAAATTAAATTACAGAGTGTTAGTTTATCAATGGATATTCTTACGAGTTTACATGATTGTGTAAATATAAATCTTCTTTCATTGAAAATGATTGTGTAAATCTATCAGTTGCTTTGTTCGTTTAGCTGTCATATTATATTTCTCGTTTTTTATGATGTAATATATTTTGATAGACCACACCTCTAGTCTTTCAGCGGTCTTATCAAAAGGGTTCGAAGGATTTGGTAAGGCGGCGTCCATAAATTACGTAACGGTTAAATTGTTGGACCCCCCTTGTAACAAAACGTAACACAGGATTTTAAAAGGTTCAATTTGCTCATTTCATCTTTATATCATGGTAATTCAACAAACTTTTAACAAAAAAAAAACAAAAACCAAAGATAGCGTATCCTTGGAAACTCGCATTTACATATCTCGCCAGATTGGCTGTAAATGTTCATCCATGGTTATTACTGGAAACAAATCATCGATTTCAACCGTTTCCGGGTCATCGATATCGGAACCTTTGTCTGTCCAGATTGTTTCGTTCTTAATAATCAAAAGCTCCTTTTCCCGCTTCGCGATGGCTTTTTTACGATTGCCACGAGATCTTTTTACTGCAAGCGTTGCTTTGTGGATCCGATTATGCTCGCTTAGCATAACCTGCGATGCCAAGGACACCCCACAAGTTTTGCAAATTCTGCTTCTGAACGGAAGGACAATACAAATCGTTCGGTAGTTCCTCATGTGCCAGAAGAGATTTAGGTAGCACCTTTGTAATGTTTATGGAATTCCGAACAAATAAGGATGGCTAAGATCCATCATCAATCGAGCTTGGGCTTGGAGCTTTCAATTCATCCTCAGTTTGCTTCATTCGAACTGGTGCTGGCAAGAACTGGGTTGGCAAAACATCAAAATAGCTACTTCTGGGTTCACTACAGCATTCGTGATATGAGCATTTCACGATCTACAGGAAGTATCTTGAGAGCATCCTGGAAAATGATGGTTTCTTGAATAGATCATTTTTCTTGTCATCGGCCAGGCCAACTGCGTAGTATGTGGAGAGAGGAATCCAAGAAATAGAGCGATTCCAGAAAAATCTAAAATCGCTCTACTACTTTGAATCAAGGGAAGGAAGAAAGCGTGGACCTCCCGTATCAAACGCTTCCACGTAGAGTTAAACAGTGTGATAATTTGTACTTCATCGTTGGGAGCATAGATGCTAGAAAGATTAGTTTATGCTCCTTTTGCCTGTGGGTGAACTTTTGGAATTTGAACCAAAAGCCTGGCAATAATTGCCAAGGTTATAGCGCCTTATCTCGCTCGGAAGTATTGTGAAGAGTGAACATGTGCAGAAAACCATTCTGGATTCCAATTGGACAGCTAGTGAGAATCTAGTTTCGACGAATCTGGGTCAAAATATTCGGCGACCACGGGAAATCCATCGAAGGTTAGCTGATTCCAAACTTCAACTAGCGTCTCACCTGCATGCCGGAAATTATGTGTCTCAAGTTCGGAATCTTTAGTACGCATTCTATTATCGAGATGTGATCCATAGTGGTACAACCAAACTAGACATTTCCCGAGACAGAGGTGCCATTCGCCTCGGTAGAATACACTTCTACTGAAGCTTACGAAAATTTTAAATGGCCACATCAATAACCTTTCGGTACCTGACTTGCTGCTAGGTCGAGATTTGCTGTAAGTATGTTCATCTTATCCGGAAAACTGGCGAATTGCGACTGCTTCCACAGAATTATTTCTGCTTGTCGAAGCTCTCCTTGTTGAAGTGGTTGTTGAACTGTTTCGGATACCTTGACTTGAATAGTGGACAATGATTCTCCGTAGCCTGCGAAGTCATGATTGACTCGCCGGCTGTTTTACGGCGACAGCTGGCGAGGAATCGGACCACACTTGCGATCACCCGGTACCACCTTCGTCCAGCGAAATTCAATGCTCACATTGACAATTAATGGAACATCATTAATCCTCTCGTCTCCTAGCCTGTTTCTTCGATTGGGTTGATAACCGGCCACTAGTTGCGCGGTTGATACAGCATCGTCTGACGCTTCAACCAATCGGATTCGTTCTGCAACGGAGGCCCACGACCCCACTTGGTGAGCACATCTGCGATATTCTGCTTGGTCGAAATCCATCGAAAGTCCCTCATGTTGCTGAGTTCCAGAATTACCCCGAATTCAAATGCGACAAACTGTTTATACAGAAAAACTGTTAAAATTTATACAGATCTGACCGCAGCTACGACAGTACAGTTCGGGAGTCGGTCCACAGAGTGGTGCGATCGATATTCAGCGAAGTCGTTACCAGGAAGGTTTGGCTCATCCGAGAGCCGAGGACGGTGGGTCGTTTTTCACAGTACAAATAGGCTGCATTTCCAGCCGGGGTGTTGCAGAGAAGGCAAAGGCATCTACTTCTTGCTCCAACCTTACTTCAAGCGCCAGTTTGTTGGTGCTCTGCTTATCTTAGTTGAAGATGACTACTCCTCCAGGTTTGGTGTTTCCTAACCCACTTAGAAGTTCCGGCCAATTCGACGCCTAGTTTCGAATGTCAAACCCCCCTTGCCTATGGATAAACCGCACCTGTTTTGCTCGTTCTACAGTTTCCAGTGCCATGTCGGCACTGTCGAAGTAGTCACCAACATAGTGCCTTTTGAAGATGGCCACCGCTGCTTCCGGGAACTGCCCGGCATGCTCCTACGCATTCCGGTTCTTGACGTACTGTGCTGATGTAGGCGAGCACATTGAACACATACACTTTCGGCTTTTCTGCGCTGTTGTGCCGGAATAAGAACCGTTGGGCTGATTTGTCCTTGGCAATTTGATGCTACATCTCGCGAATGTCCCCACCGAAGGCAATCCGCCACTACCGGAAAATGAGAAGCACCGACACCAGCGCTACTAGTAGGTCTTTAGCTGCATCGAATTTAGGGAAACTCCTTGAACCATCGCCGCTGCGTCCAGGGTTGCCATTATGCCAGATTTATCTGGCACTGCCAGACTTTTTGTCGGCAAAAAGATAAAAAGAGAAACCCTGCATAATGCCAGACTTTTTGAAATTAGAATTACTGCAGTTCTCGTCTACTGAAAGCGATTCGTAGCTTTAAGTAATCAAATATTTCAAATATTTGGCATTTGTCAAATAGTGTAATTCCACGCTTGAGTGCTACTTAAGAATGCGAGTATACGAGTCAAAAAATGGTTCATATAGGAACAATATTTGTTAAGGGCCTATCAACATTTGTAAAATATCTTTGATCCTTTTCAATGGGTAGCCCAGATTTTTACATTTCCGTGTGTTGCAAGATTTTGCCAGATTTTTTATTTGCGACATGCCAGATAGTTTTTAAAAAACTAATGGCAACTGCGTCCCAGATGAGTTGTTTTTTCCGGTTTCTTCGGTTTCAGGACAACATTCAGTGAACAGCTCTTCTGCAGTGGCTTCATGGGCGTATCCTGCAGTTTGGTATTCTTCGATCTGGTCCCGAATGTTTTGATACAACTACCTTTTCATCTGGCCCTCCGTCTACGATCACGATATGGATTGGTTTTATGTTGCCTTGGTAAAACATAATCCAGGCGAACTCAGGAAGCTCCAAAAGTCTCTCGTAATCTAGACCGGCCGACTAAGCGGTAGATAAATCATGTTTTCCTGGAGATGTTCAGTTTATACAGTCAGTATCAACAATATTCCTATATGAAGAAGAGAATACCACTCACCTGAGCGAATAAGTACACCAGTGGGACCGCTATATCCTACCACTTCACGTTGACCCATTCCATTCGGTTTTATTTCAATAGCTGCACAAACCGCCACCACCCAGTAGTCATGGTCCGGCAACTTCACGCTATATTCTAAATGCATCAAGAAGGGAGCTTGCTTGTTTGCTGCTGTCATTCCAATGGGAACTCGAGCTTTATCATCCTGGCTGATGAATGATACCTCATTACGATTACAGCAAAAAAGACAATTCTTCCAGCATACGTATTGTGGCAGTGCAAAATTCGCCGTCTTGATGTTTGGAATGCTGATCGTTGGTTGCTCGAAGAAGCAGGAACTGTTGAATCGTGTCGTTTTCCTCCTGCGTATTTGAACGGCGTGGCAGCAACCTTACCTAGGAGTGGATCGGCTTATCTGAAACCCCTTCAGTTGTAACGCTTCGTGAAGTTCAGATAGCGCTTTTCTTCAGCAGCAGATCCGTGCAACGGAATGTCAACGATTGTTTACAACAATTCCGGTTGCGTGTCTTCGATGCGCGGTCTACCAACAGTTGAATGCACTTTCAAATAGTCCTTCACTTGCGGTACGGCCTGCATCAAATGCATCATGCTCAACACGTAATTTCTTCTGCCTCTCTTATCCTTTCACTTTTTTCTTTAGCTTTTTTTCCGCTCCTTAAGAAGCTTCTTAAACTCGGTCGCTCCTTTTTCCATTTGCAAACCGTTGTCCTCACGCTCTTGTAGTTTTACCCTAAAAATAGTACCGTTTATGCTAATATAAATTGTCCAATATAATTTTTACGTATTGTACAATCTCCTCAGAAATTCGGAATGGGGCACAGCGTTTCGATGGGGATTGAAGCACTGATTGTAAAATTGTTGGTTCCTTTTAGGTGCCCTTTGAACAGTTCGATGCCATCGGTAGATCCTTTGGGGTTGTCTTACTTGGCCCTGGTTTCACTCAAAATTTAGGCAGTTTTCCTTTTTGACCCATGCTCTTATTATGAAGCTCGGAAATCTTACCAGAAACGGAAGAAGTGAATGATCCGACAGGCTGCTGAACAGCAGCTGGAACAACTGGTTTTAATCCATTTTCGCTCTCAAACATTAATCACTGTCGGATTTTCAATTTATAAACCGGATGTAAACAAACGGTCGCAACCACCGTACATCACATGCACTGAGGTAAATCTGCACATGTTTACTGGTTGATTTTCTGGTAGTTTAATTAATACATGGTGTGTTTGTGAAATAACACACTGAAAATATTTATAAAAGAAAGATTGCGCCAAGATTAAACGAGTATATTTAGAATGTATGCGAGAAGCGCATGGAATTTTTTTCCATGCCAAAAATGAATTTCTCGAAAACAGAGGCAATGAAATGCTTCATTCCAGAAAACAGAGTGTACAATGAATGCTTTATTCCAACATTGGCTACTGATAGAAACATTTCAATAATTTTTCTTATATTGTATGTCAAGATGATTTAAAGTTTACTGACTTTTTCAGCTGTTTGAAAACTCAGTACAAGGTTGGCCCAGAAATTCTCGATGGGACGCAGCTGGGGGATGTTAGGCGGGTTCGCCGACATGGGTCATATATCGATATTCGACATGGGACATATATCGATATTCAGCCGCTCCATCTCTCCCAACGTTTGCTTCGAGCAGTGTGCCGCACTAGATCCGGCCAGAAGACCGCGTCTTCGCCCTTATGGTATTCTCCGGCAACTTCCAGCAGGCATTTCGTATTATAAATTTTCCCGTTCACGGTCAGTCCGGAGCGAAAGAAGAGTGGCTTTGACATCCCTTTCTCGCTGATTGTCAGCCACAGCCGCACCTTCTTGGGGAACTTGGTGTGTGAAATGAACTTCACCTCGGTGGTGGAAGTAAAATACGAAGTGCCCTGCCAGTCGTTGCCATCCAGGGTGAGAAAGGTCTCGTCGTCCATCACCACCGCCACGTCGCGATTCGCCGGGAAAATCGAGTTGACCATCTTCTTATTCAGCCGCTGCCGCTCCGAAACCAGTGGACGCGACTTCTGCTTCCTGACATGTATGTTCATGTTCACCAGGTATTTTCACTGTTTGGCCGGTTGAACCGACCTCCCGGCCAACCGCACGCAGCGATGTAGCCACTTTTCCCTCGGGCTTCGTCTTCAGCATCCTTTGGGGCTTCTTGTCGCTTAGTGGCATAGGCCGTCCGTAATCGGGCTTTCTTTCGATGCTCTGATTGTTGTCTAATAGTGCCGAGATATTGTAGATGCTGGAACAGGCGTATCCGGCGTCCACAAAGTACCGCACGATGTCCGTTTTCGACGCGGCGGGGTGCCGTTCTTTGAACGCGCACACTTCTGAACAGAGTTGCTTCACTGTTCGCTATCACGGTCAGAGTTCAACTGATAGAGCTGTCAAATTTTGTCTGCTGACTTATGGGTTACTATGATTGCTGCTGCATGGGTAGTTTCGTCAGTGCGGGTGAAGGTAAACCCATGAATATCCAGTGGAATCTCGCGAGTGGTAACAGTGGTCCTTGGTCTTCAACAAAGACTCGATCATCAAACGCGCTGTGAAGTATCTGTCGCTTGAAGAGGAAGAACAAATTACCACTAAACTTTGAAATGTGGCCATTTCAACGGCCGGGAAGATGCTCAAGCTATGAAATACGTTTAACGTAAATTTGTTTCAGAGTATTCCGAACTATATGTAATTTTGTATTCTACCTAATTTTGGTTTATATTTTTTAAAGATGTAAGAAGGAAAATAAATTAGTCATTGTTCAGAAGCTCGCATGTTCGATTCTGAATTTTTATTTCCCTTACGTTGAGCCCTCTGATTTATACTGTCCATTTGACTCTTGGTGCTACTGTCATCATAATCTCCCAATAATTGTAAAATTAACTATTCAACTTAACTCTACGCTTAGTTCACAAATGACGTCCAGAAGTTTTCAACATTTTACCTCCCCCCCCCCCTTCTGTCACAAGACTTAGAACCCCCTCTCTCACCCTAAACATGGACGTAATTTATGAACGTTCCCGTAGCCGAAAGCACGTTACCTAGTGTTTACACTAGCATTTTTGTGTTGATAGATTTATCTTAACATATGACAAACCACCTCCCTTTTTATTGCCATTTATATTGCCTTACTGGTCAAGACCTAGGGCAGGACCTGCCAGCTGTTAGTGCAAAAACAAGACCATTAACCTGTCAAAAAAGACAGTTTTTTATTGGTCGCTTTGACAATCACCTCTACCGCCTCCGTCGAGTTATGTTACAAGCAGGCAGTTTGTTGTTGGTTTCACGGTGTTGCTAGTAGTCACTGCTTTTTCACTTTTTTTGTTTGTGACAACTAGAACAAAAGTTCACTTTTGCAGTGGTTTATTTTAAATCAGTTCGAAATGAAGTGCAAAGCGATAAATTGTGGTCGCAGTGACGTGTCCGGTCCGGGTCTCCATTTTCATCGGTTCCCGAGAGATCCAATCGTTCACCGAAAGTGCGTGAAAGCCTGCATTGGGAACGCACGTGAGGAAGACATTCTCTTGCTCAAGATTTCTCCCCACAGCAGAATTTGCAGTGTAAGCATCAATGAAATTCAATTAAACCTTATCAATTAACGTTTAGTTTGATGCAGGTTCATTTCCCGAAGGACAAAAGAAATGTTTTTAATTACTTTATTTTCAATGGGATTACTGTGTAAACATATCTGGCAGCACTTGAGCGACCCCCGTATCATAGCAATCATAAATTTATTAGAGGTCATCTCTCTCTGAGCTGGCAGGTCCTGTCCTAGGTCAAGACATTTTTATCGATTGAAAGCAATTGTAGCACCGACAAACCGACATGAATGACAATAAAAAATGTCTTAATATTTCTGTTCAAATCATATCATATCTTCGTGTTCACTGAGAACGTTTATTGAAGCCAAGAAAATGCTTGGGAACTTGATGAGAATGTTCATGTCCGAGTAATTCTGGACAAATTAATTTTATCTAGATAAAATGATTCTATACGTTTTGACAGATGGGATCGCTGCACATTTGAATCGGTCGTTATGGATTCGTGCTCAAAAGCAGACCCTTTCACTGTTTCAGAATTTTAGAGACAGATGGCAGCCCCACTCTCATCGCCAATGCGATAACGTTGAACCACACTGATAGACCAAACAACCACACACATATGTATGGCCGAAAGCGTCGATTCATTTCGTTGCGAATTGAAATGAATTTTCATAGCAGCTGCTCTTATGAGATTCCGGTTTTTGATGGTGAATGAGCAATTATTTACTGATGGGACACTTGAAAACGTTTCAACTTTGAATCAAAACAATCAAAAGAAACCCTCAACATTTCGTCTGTCAAAAAAGTGCACGCACACTATGATCCGTGCGAACGGATGATCGAATATTTCAATGCGCAATGACGCAACAAACGTCGTTGCTATCATATAAAAGGAGTCTATCCTCTAGATTAGTCTAGAAAACAATAACAATATCTTTTGTTCATTTAGCATCTTTGTCAAAGGGTAAGATTTAGTTTCATGCCGGTTACTATCCTGAAATTCATACCTTGTAGAGCAACGATGACGTCTCTGTACACAAGCATAATGAATTGGAAATTTTCGCTGCAAACTTTTGGCTTTGTCAGCATAAAAGTCTAACATGTCTGTTTGTCTTATGTGTCTCAACTAACCGTTATCTTTGACAGTAACATAAATTTTAAGATAGAAAACGCAAGTGGAGACCACGGGTTAGTTAAAAACTGATCGGAAATATCCCTTGTAGTAAAATTCGACTGTGATTTATTTTAGTATGATTGGAAGTCAAGTGACTAGTCGGTTTGTCGGTGGTTAATTTTTTTGGATAGAATGGATTGTATGTGGCATCAAACTTAACGTTACTATTTAGAATTCTTATACTATGTTCTCCGATGAATCAAATGAAAATAAGTCATCCTTTAGTGCGTGATAGATTCACGTCTTGATTCAATTCCAAAACCCAAAAGTGTTCGCACGCTTATTTTTTTCTTTCCAGTAATGAATACTAACCCTTTCTATTGTTTGTTATTTTTATGGTTTTTTAACATCAACTAACAAAATAATAATGCGTGTAAAAATCCGTGCAACAGTAGAGTGTTCTTAGCTAACCGTATCAATCCCATTCGCAGCAACCGCACCGCTAATACAGAATTATAGCAGGATGAACAATGCCGAGCTGTACGCCGAAGCCTATCCGGATCGGAGCACGTACGGCGAGCTGCCCCGGCGCCACTACTCCAACAATAAGGTCTGACATGATGGACGTTCTACCACCAGCAGTAGCAGCAGTAGCAATAATAGCAGCCGGGGCCCAACGGCGGCCATCAACAACAGCAACAGCCTGAACACGAGCAACAACAGCAGTGCGTTCTTTGAGAATGTCCACTACTACAACAATAACAATATTTATAAGATATTTTTATTTTTCTAAGGTAAACCAAACAAAGAAGAAGAAAAAAACAACTCATTGATTCAAGCAAGTAAGCAAAAAAAAAACTCAACATGTACACAAAAATAGGAAACCGAGAATCAAATAGACGTTTTTTTTTCTCATTATTAAACAAAAGATAAGACAAACTAAAATAAAGCATCGGTTCTAGAGAGGAAAGATTGAAAGCGAATTATTGTGCGAGAGAGTATTACATTCTGAATCAATACAAAGTGAGACAAGTTAGATCGTAATCAAAATTTGCAAAACAAAACAAAAGAAGAAAAAAAAACTCTTTGTGGTATTCTAGGTATGTATTTTAGAGTAAAGTGCAGGTGGGTTGAACTCGTTGATATTTTCAGGAGCATCCAGTTCAGTTGCTTTGGTTTACGGTCGAAAAGCTGAGCAATCACCATGGAAGGGAATTGGGCTGGTTATTTTCCTTTCAGACACAGCGAGAGCGATTGGAATGAATCTGAGATGAAAATGCAAACGTATCAAAAAAATAGAAGTAGCATCGCGTGTGTCAGGCGAAAGGAAACTGTACGATGGAACATTTAATAAAAAAGAAAACAGTAAAAGGAAATTTGTACTATCCTCCGGGTCCAGAAACTTTAGTGAACAAATGTGTTACATAAAACAAAACAAATAAATATTGTAGAAGAAAAGAAAAACCTAAAACAAAAAGACAAAAAAAAAAAACGAGAGTTGTAAACAAACTGCAAGGAAGGGGAAGAAAAGGTATTAAGTTTTTACTTTTACCTTCTGTTGACTGGTAGCAGCATAGTTTAGGCAAATTGTAAAAGAAGTCGGAATCGGTTCTTGGGTTGGATTCCGGAAAGGGCGTGGTCGCGAGTTTCCCTCCGTGTGTTTTTGTCGAACGAATTCGTCGACTGCCAACGATTTTTCTCTTTAATACTACTTAATTAGGTACGTTAAAATTGACACATTTTAGATCAGGATTGAAGGCAGTATGGCATTCAGAAGGGGATCGAAACCAGCATCAGCAGCAGTTGGGGTTGAGATCGTGTTGAATAAGGATACTATTGACAGAAGGACGTTGATAAAAAAGAAAATGCTAAATGTGATATATATTTTTCTAAACAAAAACAAAGTAAATCTGAAAACAAAACATGGAATGCGGGGAGAAGCGATACATCTCGAAGGAACTGAGTGTGACAACAGTGAAGACAAATAACAAGTCGTAAGTATTAAGCGTGACGGATTTGGTTTAGTCAGGAATATGGATTAATTGCACCGCAACTCAACAATAGGTAACAGAATCATTTCACGCGCTTATTTCAACTATCTCTGAGAACTGCCTAACCAGTAATGATATTGGGGCGACTGGTGTTGCCGCCCCAACGATAGAATCAGAATACAAAATCCAAATGCTCAAGCCCCGACGTTTCTCCACTCAGCGATTGTTGTGATTGTTAGCGCTACGCTTATTGCGCGAAGGCCAACTTTCCACGTTAATTCATATGCGTCAAACGGAGGTAAACTACCCCACAGCTACCCACTAGTTAGGTTTAGGAACGATTACATAGTTTAGGCCAAAATGAGAGGAAATTCATCAAATTTAACTAGCTACAATAAATTTTCCCCTGATTCCCCGCTCTGTTTTAGTTCCTGAAGTTAAAGATTGTTTCGTTCATCTTTTGTGTTTCTACTTTTTAGCTAAGAGCAAATTTGAACTTTTCTTACACGTTTTCGGATCTCGAATTCAGAGTTGAAGGCATTTAGAGAAATCTCCATGGAACGAAACATTCAAAATGTAAAAAAGAAGATAATAATCATAATGTGAGCCAGAATGGAATGGACTAGCGAAATAGATTGATAAGAAGAAGAATTGAGAGGGAGAAGCCTCTGACTTCAAAACAACAACAACAAAAAACAACACAATACATAAACATACACACACAAACACACACATGGCATAAGTGAAGAGAATGAACACTCGGAAGAAGAAAACCGAAAAGAAGAATGGAACAGAAAAACCAATATATATATGAAGATCTATTTTTTAATTTTTATTATATACATTCATATTAGAAACATACATATTGTATAAATTTAGAAGCGAACAGAAGAGTAAAAACAAAACAAAAATCTCTGAGTGAACAAGTCTCCTAAAACCAGTACGGATGAGGTTGTTGTGGAACGAAAACTCATTTTTCTTGTATGCAAACGGGATTTAGCTAGATGGAAGACGACGAGTGTGCGTGTGATTGAGAAGTTCTCAAGGAAAGTTAGCCGAAGGACGATTAGACAGCTAGTACTGGAACGTTTATTGTATCACCTAGACACATACACACAGCAACACTCACACAATTGTAAATGTTTGTAAATAGACATATATCTATTGCAGATTATGAAGGCAGGCGCTGAGAAGAATGAATGAAAAGAAGAAGAAAAAATCTAAATAAAAACGAAGAAAAATTAAGGATTATCGAAAATCGGTTGCGGAGAGTGATTTGAAAATAGCAGGAAAGAAAACCCTTCGGGGCCTAGGTATAGATCGGATGAAACATCGAAGTTATCGGCCCAGCAAAATTGAGGACATGAAAGAATCGTTCGACAAACTGAAAAGCCTTAATTTGGCCGTGTGGAAAGTTAAGATGGAGCTTTTCCTGATGAAAGAAGACCTGTTGGATGTGGTAACCAAAGTCAGACCTGTTGAACCGAAGGCAGATTGGATCCTGAAAGACGGAAAAACTCATGCTACAATCGGTTTCTCTGACTCTAATTGAGCGTCGGACCTGGACAACCGCAAATCTACCAGCGGCTACATCTTCATGCTTCAAGGCGGTGAAGTATCTTGGTATTGCAAGCGCCAACAAACCGGTGCCCTATCGACATGCGAGGCCGATTATCTGCCGCCATTCAGGAAGCCATGCGGTGGTGTGGTTTTATGAAACAACTAGGACTGGATCCAGCCATCGGCCTATGCTGTGATAATCAGAGAACTATAGACATTGCCAAGAATGGAGCATTAACGCAACGAACAAAGCAGGTAGATATACGTCATCCTTTCATTCTCGACTCCCTCGACCAAAACATCGTTAGGCTGAATTACGTAAGCACCGATCAACCGATTGCAAATGGCTTGACGAGGAGTCTTGAGTGACCCGTAACGCTGGTAGATCACCTTTTCGTGGTGCGTTACGGCGTATTAGATCTATCACCACCGAACCTTAGTCCGAATTAATTCAAACTAGGGAACATAATCGTTTTTTTTTTGCATTCAAAGGAACATATTTTAGTCCTTATTACATGTTATGTCTTGTGTAAATGATGAAGATGATGATGAAATACAACCACCTATTGTAGCAAGGAAACTTTCCATAGCAGTGGAATAATCTGAAAAACGATTTGATCAGGATTCTATTCTTGTTTGTGATCTTCATGCTCCTGTATGAAGGGCCAAAAACGTTTTGGCGGGCCCGTAAGCAGAGACACTTACGCGAAACCCACGAATATAGGAAAGAGAATCTCCCTAAAAGCAAGTTCACACCCACAGCACTTGAATCCGAGGGTTCGATTGACAGAATACACCCAATAGATAGGGTCGAAGAGCCCGCCCCGTTACGTGACATGTTAACAATAGAGAGGTGGCAGTCCCATGCTCCCTATCCAAATCGTTTCACTTGAGTGCCCTGATGGTCCCTTTCTTTCCCCGTTATATATTATGTCATGGATATTTTGTAGTGGTCATATGATGACTAACCTTGTTTAAAATAATTTGGCTGAAAGAAAAATTGGTTAAGGTTACCGTTCTTTACTTATTGCTCTGTGTCGTCTCGGTGTTTCTGCTTTTGAAAAGCTGACTTTAGGAAAAGGTCTATGTTGACCTATGGCCTATGCACGTTATCAATGATTTTCGTTTCGTTCAAAGCTGCTTCACGTTAGACTTAATCTTGTCGAGGTTAGGTTTGATTTTCATCTTCTTAATGACATCATATACACAAAGTTGCAATGTATGTGCAGCACATCTTACACTATCGGAGAGCGCATTGGTCAGTAATTCTAAACAACGCTCTTCTTCATCGTTCCCCTCATAACTGACAGGTTCGTCGACTTCATCGAAATCTGGATCGTAGTCAATTTGGTCCAAACCTCTTTGAGCCTCATAGATGAGTCTCGCGGCTTTCAGGAAGTTCGCTCCGTTATCGGTGGTTATCGCGTATACCTTTGAAACATCCACCTCAAACTCCTTCAGCACACGAATAACCTCATCTCTTATGGTTTCCGCTGTATGACACAAAGCCAGCTCGTAAACGGCCAGCGTTTTCATTGCTAATTTGCATTCAACGATAAATTGAACACAAATTGCAATAACGCTCTTTCCTTTCCTGGTTGCAGAATCCAATTGAGGGCAAATGAATTTACCTTATAGCTCTTCGATCAATGCTATCTTGAAGAAATGTGCTGCTGTCGCTACATTTTCAGGAATCGTCTTGCGATTTATTCCAGGGATCTTCAACGCACTGGTAAGAATTCCAAGTAAATCTCAAAGGCCAGGTTGATCCAATGAGTTGAAGGCCAAGCCTCCACAGGTGACCATCTTTACACCTAGCTCGATTAGCAAGTCCTTATCGATGGGGACAGGAACTGTGTAAATTTTTCGTTTCCGGGGAATATCTTCGTTCGTTTCACATGCTTGCAACATTCCGATGAAAATTTTACCGTGAACCGTTTCGAGATGCCTCTTCAGATTGTAAACTTTGTCCACCATCAGCACTTTAAAACAAATAGTACACTTTGGAGGTGTACCTTCACTCGTAAAACTGTCGTTCACAATTTCAGTCGCATTTTTCGAAAGTTAAGACCGTTTTTCATCTGCCATGCTGATACTTTGCACCGATGCACTGATACACCACCGAATCGTAAGGATTGTCACTAAAAATAAACTGCGCGACCAACAACTGAACGTAAGCAAACAAATTTATCGCACGCGTGCTTTCCGCAATCGGACACGATCGGAAACACTCGGCTGTTGGTGTTTGCCGAAACATCGAACACGCTGTCCGAAGCTAAAACACGAGTACTGACATTGGTAGTGTACCCACCGCGTTGCGTGTTGCTCTGGAAGCACAAAGTCAATGTGGTGAATTTAATGCACGCGCTAGCATGGTAGAAAATAGCCCGGCGTGCAGTGTTCTGAAGATGATTTTGAAGCTGCCTTCTTGGTACAGTACTATCGAAGTACATACACGCTAATATACGATTACCGAAAATACGATTTCAATTTTACCGAAAATTAGGTTTTGGTAGCAAAACCTAAAGTATCGGTATAATTTACCAAAACAAAACGTTTGATTTTACTTAGTTCTTCAGTAAAGTGGATTTACAGATTTTATCGTTATATTTTACCTAAATTTGGTTAAAAATGCTCTCATTGAGTTGCTAGCACTTTCGGTAAAAATTACCGTACAAAAATAAGTAATTATTAATGTTTTTCCCGGTTTTCCAGCAATACCGAAATTTCAGTAATCCATTTTTACCGATAATTTCAGTATGTGCACTTTTGTACGATTTTCGGTATTTTTTACCGAATTTTTGGTTTTCTTGTCTTAGCGTATAGAATTTCGAATGTTGAGACTTTAGAGCAAATGTTCAACAAAATAATTAATAATTTCAGACAAAAATCGTTGCAATCTTCATTTGCAATGATTAATTCCATTTATGCTTAGTTAAAATTAATGTTAGTTTGTTTTTAGTTTTAAGATTATTATTGTTATACTGACACGCAGGCATTAAAACCTGTTTAAAATACCGAACTGCTAAGGCATGCACAATGTAAACAAAATTAGTATACATTTTAACAATTAAGGTTGATAAATTACGGTAGTAGTTGGAGCACCTAGAAAGAGTTAAAAAAAAGCCCGGCGTGCAGTGTAGTGTTTGGACATGGCTGGATCATATGGTATTACTCGTGTTCATAGGATAGGGAAGAGATCAGGAGAAAGTAGAGAAAGAATACAAGAAACATTTTACCACATGCTACATTTGGGAATATCAGGGCAATGATCCCCCATCGCATCTTCAAGTGATCATTACAAGCTGTCCATTTGGTTCTTGCACTTTTGAACGTTGATGTGGCATTTGTGGCTATTCACACATGAAATCTACCGCGACCAACTCGGCAGAACGCACCCATACCCCTTTCTGAACCGAAGGGCAGGGTCATTTTATGTCTTGTGTCTTCACAATACTCGGATTGACCCACCAAGCTTGAGCTTGGAATAAGGAAAACATGATTAGTTTCCATATATGTGAATTCTCATTTTCTATTTGATGTTCTAGAGTTTGAATTGATTACGACTAGGGTTCGATGCATGGTCAGTATCAGAGTCATTCAGCCTTATTCTGCGTGGCGGGTGAGTCGACACGACTCGCTCTCACATGCGAGGTGACAATTGTCGCCTCGGGTGAGGTGACTCTCTGTGCAAATCAAATGGAGAGTCACCTCACACGAGGCGACAATTGTCACCTCGTATGTGAGAGCGAGTCGTCTCGACTCACATGCCACGCAGAATAAGGCTGATTGTTTGTTTTCTTTGCAATGAGTCCTGGTTTGACTGATAAAAAGGCGCGCCTTTTTGAAGAGTGCTACCAACTAAGAAACATTTGTTTGAGAGACTATAATTAGTAGTGGAAAATGTTCAAAGTGTCATGTCTGTTTGTCTGTAATATAAATGTTAATAAATAAATGGTAAGTATAAAAATAAATCATTATCATAAAAAAAACTCATTTTTTACGCTTTTTGATGATAATTGATGATGTTGCTGATCGAAAGTTATGCAGAAAAAAATCCAACACTACAATTTTTAAAATGGGGTTTTCTCCAGAAGGGGACAAACGATTTTGAATTGAACTTGTAGATGGAAGTTTGTTTTTTTTTCGTTCACGTATTCCTTGTTTGCAAATATTTGCAAATAAGGGAGTAAGACATGAGATGTTTTTTTGTTTACATTGCAACGTCTACATTTTTTTTATACAAAACTGTAAACTATTTTGTATCTTCAAAATGTGCAGAATTGTATGCCCTAAAAGCCATCGTAACAAAGTTTCTTTCATTTCATTCAAATTAAAATATAAAAATTAGAGCAAAACACTGTTTTTTAAGTCTAACCCTAAGGAAAGTTAGAAAAACTATCATCAAACGATACGTAGATAAAATAGAAGTTAATTTTCTTCAACAAAGTTTCATTAAATTAAATTAACTACGATTCTGTAGGACTACATGTCCCACTAAAGGATTAGAATATTTTTTTTTAATTATGAACACAAAAGGACCACTCTAGTCACCATTAAAACCAAAAGATAAATCTTATTTTTTAAATCCTAGAGGGTTTGAGCTGTTTAGTGGAATACTTGTAGCTAAAAATTAGAAGAAAAATTAGTATTCTCCATTTAATTCCAACTACCTTTGTTTATCTTCGACGGATACGCGTGTTTCGTCTACAATGTGCAGACTTCTTCAGTGTCTCGTACTAAGTACAAGTCGAGTTATTAGTACGAGACACTGAAGAAGTCTGCACATTGTTGACGAAATACGCGTATCCGTCGAAGATAAGCAAAGGTAGTTGGAATTATGTGGAGAACACTAATTTTTCTTCTAATTTCTACTTATGTTTTAGATTATATCTTCCAAAGACATCATATCTAGCGACTTTTTTCATAAGGGCGAATCTAACATCTAGAGACACTCTTTGATTACTTTCTCTTTCATTTATGTTTCAAACAGCTTAACGTTTTACATTATATTATTTGTAGAGTATGCTAGCCAGCACTGTTGAGTTTCGATCTCTACTGAAAAATCCCTCGAAAGTTTTATAATGGCACTGAAATAAATGAGAGAGAGAGAGAGCAAGACGAGAGCAATATAAACCCTTTGAAAACTACTATTGTACCGTTCACCCGAAAAAGGAAATTTTCTATCATAGAAATAAAACTGAAAGGAACACCTTTAAAACTTTCACACACAGTCAAGTACCTGGGTGTAACTCTTGACAGCAAACTAAATTGGAATCCACAGCTAGAGTAAGTTGTTAGTATGGCTACAAATGCTCTTTGGATAAGTAAAAAAACATTTATTAGGAAATGGGGACTAAAACCAAAAATGATCCACTGGATTTATTTAACGATTGTAAGACCCCGAATAACCTATACCACATATATGCAGATTTGGTTTGGTGGCCAAAAACCAAAGATAAATCAACTCAAAATAAACAGGGAAGGCTACAAAGACTGAATGCTCTCTCAATAACGGGCGCAATGAGCAGCACACCGAGTATGGCACTAGATGCTCTGCTTTATATGCTTCCGTTGCATCAACTTGTTCAATTAGAAGCTGAAGGAAGCGCATTAATTGGACATGATTATCTTATTGGACATCGGAGAAAACATTAAGACTGGATGTAGAAAAAATATCACTTCAGTCCCATATACAATGTGACAAATCCTGGTCGTGATCTGTGGGAAAATGGAGGGCCAAATATTCGTTCAGGATCAATCGTCTTCTATACAGACGGTTCAAAATTGGACAATCTTGTGTGAGCAGGGGTAACTGGTCCAGGAGAAGATGTCTCAATATCAATGGTTAAATGGCCAACCGTGTTTCAAGCAGAAATATAGACATATAGACATTCAAATATCTATATTATGTCTGATAGTCTAGCAATACTGAATGCTCTAAGATCAACAACATTTAATTCTAAACTTGTATGGGAATGTGCTATGTCAATTAAAAGATTGGCCTGTCGAAACCAAGTTTACATATATTGGGTTCCCGGCCACTGCGGAATTCCAGGGAATGAAAAAGCCGACATGTTAGCAAGACGCGGATCATCGCAACAATTCATAAAACCAGCACCATTCTGTGGAGTGTCTGCCTGTTCTCTTCGGATGGAGCTCAAGAAATGGGATAAAATAAAAGTGGAGACCAACTGGAACAATACACACATTGCTAGGCAAGGGAAACGGTTCATAAATCCGAACCTTTCAATGACTCGCAAAATTCTTGAATTATCAAAGAATGATCTCAGTACTTACACTGATTTAATAACAGGGCATTGTCCATGCAAATATCACCTGAAGCTAATAGGAAAACTTGAAGAGGATATGTGCCACCCAGAAAAGAAAGACTCTCAACACCTGCTATGTTATTGTACAGCAATCTTTAATAAAAGGCGTACATTTCTGGAAAAGGGGCTTGCAGAACCCTTTGATATTTGGAACGCAGAGCCCAGACAAGTAGTGCGTTTTATTCGGAATGTAAAACCTGGCTGGGAAATTGCTTTGAGTCAGTCCATGTCGATCGCTCCACATAATAGTGATACTGATATAGCAACATCAAAACGGGGAATATATCACAATAGATCTAAGAAATGGTCGCAGCGATAAAATTGGTATTATCATTTTATACTATAACAACCCTTCGCTATTTTATCTATATTCTATGCCATTTTCACTGAAAAAAAATGTGGGAAGCATTATACACGACAAATTCTATTCAAAAAAGCATTTCCCTTATTCACCAAAACTATATAATTTATAATCATTGCTTTCCTGTTTCCCATTATCATTTATAGATCCAGACCAATAAGAGTTATCGGACTTTTTTTTTTGTCTGGTTTTACTTAAGCATTATTCATGCTTATGTAAAATTTATTTCTCATAATTGTTTGCTGTTTTCAGCTTTTCAAAGACTATTAGGATATTAAAACATATCTAATCTTTGTTTTTTCAGTTACAAACCAGTGGATAACAGATATATATTATACTTACACTAATTATGTTATTTGACTATAACTGTGAAAACAAATTCTTAATAGATATTAATTTTATCGAAGCTGCAACAGCGGAAGTCTTTCGATGACCAGCTAAGTTACGGATATATATTCTACTATAGTTTACTGGCTTGCTCGTATTTTTATTTTACATTATAACGTCAGATTCTTATTTTATGTTGAGATATTAAATGATATGATATTATCTATGATAATGGTGATGATTTAACCTGTCTTTCAGCTTTTCCAGGACATTTGAGATATTAGGGCCTACCTGATTTTTCTTTTCAGAGAGAAACCAATGGATGTCTGATGTATTTTGTACATACATGTTTACTATTTCAAAATGTATACTATTTAGTATTTATATTATAATATCTTATTATTTTCATCATATCATTGTATATTACTTATTATCATATTAAATTTTCAGGATGTGGAATTTCAACGTTGTATACATGTACATGTATTTTCGTTTTATATATTTAAATTTTCTTACATATCATATTTATTCATAGATATTATTAATTGAATACATTCATGTTTCATCATATATGATTTTATGTTTAGGTTGCTTCGGGATGCAGTGCAAACTAATACATGTTATTGCTCCCAAGAACCAGCAGAACGGAAATTTCGACAAGCAAGGTATACAGTTTTGAAAACATACAGAACAGGCTATCAATTTTTCCGTCTCAAATTACATACTCCTGATATATACTTATTTCATTTATATATTTCATATTTGATATATATTGCATGAACCTGATTATATTTCCTTGATTTAAAACATAAATACTGGGATGGAAGGGTGCATCAGGGCATCATTGAAGTTTCAATTGGACAATGGAGTGGATGGCCAACCGGAGTCTAGGAGGGGATGTGTCTATCATTCATGATTGCTACATTCCACTCCAACAGTTGTAATGAATTTGACGTGCCTTTCTCAAACAAACCATCTAGTGGAAAGCTTAATTGAATTGCGTATTTTGTTATTCGTTTTATTGGATCATATTGCTGGAAGGAGATTCTCTTATTCCCGCAGGTTTCGCGTAAGTGTCTCTGCTTACGGACCTGCCCAACCCTTTTTGGCCCTTCATACAGCAGTATGTTGAATTTAGAACGGTAACAAAGCATGATCTTTCTGTTAAGTGGAACCGCATGCAGGGCAAGGCCCACGCTAGGATGGTGGCTTCCTACATACATACATACACACATTTTTCCATTCGTACCGTAGTTCAATATGGTGAAATAGTTTAATAACAGAAAAGGATAGTGTGGATGAATTAGAGGCAGGGGCTGGATAGTCACGAAGGAAATGGAATTAGTGTTGTAATTGAATGTGATGATTTTGGTGGATTCATCTTCTATAAATTCTCCCTCAATTTCAACTTTTCCCACTGATTATTAACACAACGCAATAGAAAATATAGATCTGTAAATGGATTCCTGAATTCTCAGCATCATTAAAAATACCGAAGTTGATGTAGTGGTTATTTAATCTAAATGGTTAACTTCTGCATTTCTCGAATAATTCATGATTGGGGCCTAAAAGCCATTTGTAAACAATGACTTTAAACGTTGATATCTCACGAATCACACGAATCCCACTATATCCAGGTACTCCAAATGGTAGAACTAATATTCGACTACCAAATGCTGCTTTCATTTCACGAGAGTGATTTAGGCATCAAAAGAAATCGACATTTAAAGTCTTTGTTTATAAATGGCTTTTAGGCCCTTAACATGAATTACTCGAGATTTATACTATAATTGTTATTTTTGTATTCTCCATACGCGGATGTAACAAATTTGCATTATTTAAAAGAAAATATATGTCGACAGTTACTTTAGTGTACGGCACGCTGTGAAAAAATGAATAGAGTAGTTGAAATTGAGCGGAGGGCATTTGAAAGGCAGTACTCGAACTAAGCACACATTCTTTTACTATAAAACCCACGTGCTGGGTAGGCAAGAGAAGGATGTCCACTTTGCTGACATCCCCTCCCCCCACTGAGTTGACCTATGGTGGAATAAATGGCTTCAAAATTATAATAAATGGCTTTTCAAATTGAAAATAGGAAGTTCATTGAGCTCGTCAAATAACCTACACAAAACATGCCTGTGGACAAGAAACAAACAATTCCCACATCTGGCACCCCTGTGTTCGAAGAACGCATATTGAATATAAGCGACTGATTCATTGGTATGTTCGCTGTAGCCGTGCAGTGAGTAACCACTGCTGATCAGAGAGAGTGATGAACGCTCTCTGCTCCCTCTCTGCTTTGCTGTGTTCATCGCTTGTGTTTGGAATTTTACCAGTGTACCAGTCAACCGGTAATGCGCATGCCCCATTCATTTCAGACGTGGTGACAGAGAACCGAGTTCATGTTGTACGCTAGCGTTCTTGATTTCCTTTTATCAACAATTATTCACAAGGGGATGTAGCTCAGATGGTAGAGCGCTCGCTTAGCATGTGAGAGGTACGGGGATCGATGCCCCGCATCTCCAAAAGATTTTTTTTTCAATTTCAAATTCCAGGGCTGAAATGGGATCGCCGCACGAAAATCCTTTTAATTTCCACGTTAGAATAATAGTTATATTATCGCTTTCAGTGTTTGAGTCTTAAACCTGTAGCTTTATAATAATGTGTGGTAGCTCTGAAAAGGGCCTTGTTTGGTTTTTGGTTTTTGTGGTTCTAAATTACGAACGGTGTTGATGTTGGAAAGTATCCTTTTCCATGTGATGTTGAGTGTCCAAATCAGAATGATAATATCTTACTGTTGCCGCATCGTCGGTGGATGTAAAATAAAATATTCTACAAACTCCTGGTAAAAAAAGTTCAACAAGCTCTCGTCAAACATTGTATCTGTAGGATTATATCCTACGTCGAGCTAAAGACCCTTCTCCAGCATTGTCAAGTTGAAGACCGTTCTCCAGCCAGTAGTTGATGACGAATTACCTTTGGCCGCTTTAATTTTAGTCCAATAAACTTAGCTGGCCGTCTTCGGTTGCTTCAGGAACGTTCGCATGTTGATCCATCTTGCGCTTCCAGGAATTGCGCATGTATATAGTGGCCAAATGTTTTTGTGAGATATATGTCATTTTGCGCCCTGTGGTTGTGTCAACCGGCTGGCTAAGCATTCTCGTTTGGCTGGGTCAACCGACTGGATAACAAGCCGCTTTCTAGCAAAAACCAATAGTAAACCATCGCCATCGCCATCGATGCATCGTTCGACTCGAATTTACTGGTTGTCCAACGTGCTTGTCCATTTAGCCTGGGACGCGACTTTTAAAGCGACTTTTAAGAAACTTCTATCAAACAAACTCTTTAGTAAGGAGACTACCTGAAAAGAACCTTGTGAAATTGTCACACCGGAGAGCAGTTTTATCAGCTCCTGGTCGTTGCGGATGGCCCGCTGCATGTGACGTGGAATGATTCTGGTGTACTTGTTGTCGCGGGCGGCGTTTTCTGCCAACTCGAGGACTTCAGCTACCAGGTATTCCATCACCATACCGAGGTAGACGGGGGCACTGGCATCAACGCGCCTGATGTAATGCCCTTCCGGAGCAGACGGTAAATGCGTCCGAATGGAAACTGCAATCCGACTGCAGACTTGACGGTGCGCAGCCGAGCGCTGACACATCTTCGAGATCGCCGAATGACTGAAGGAAATTACTAAGGTGTCCCCTTAAATATCTTTCACTGATGCAGGAGACGTTCTTTATTTAAATTTGAAATCTGTGATAGGAAAGTACTGTGCATTTAGTAAGTTTACTCTGAAATATCGGCATTATAAGACGTCACCTTATATTTGCGTTATTATAAATAGTTGACCGCTAAAAATCAATTGTTTTCATTATTGGAATCAACGCGTAGAAATATTTTCGATCGATTGGGGTAATCATTAAGAAAATGTTCGAAGAAACGACTGAGATCTTAACGCTCAAAACTTGACCGCATTTCGTGACGGTCGCAATAGATATTTTTTTAAATTGTACCCCATTATAGAAAACAAAGACGTAGTCCTACGACAATTTTTTTTTTTTCATTCCCAAGGAGGTTACTTTTCACCTCACCCAGTACGTGGTTATAGCACGACATATAAAAATATATAACTCATGTTCATGTATAATTCACTTAAGGACATACGAGATCTAGTCCCTATCATTTCTATTTTTTCTGAGCACAAACCTCAAATACTATAAGGACTTCAGGCGTGAAATTTTCAAGAACCGTTTGCTCCACTGGAGCATCCATTGGTTAGCAATTTCAGCGTTGTTTGTTTTGTTTTGTTTGTGATTTTTGTCTCAAAAATCGTGAAGTGATAATTTGGAAAAAGGACTTCCTCCAGTTTCACCATAAATTAGTTACTAAATAATTCGCTTTTGCTGATAATTTCGCCACAAAATTTCGGATTAGGCAAGGGATTTTTAGCAGCGGACAAAATATTCAAGTTTTCGGTACAGTAGAGACAATGAACTAGACGCTCTACAAGAAATAATGGCTGAAAACACGCAATCTACCATTCATCATAGCCCACAAAGCCCCTATAAAGTTTTGGCTAGATTTGTCTAGCTGCCACTACAGTCGAGAGACAATTCAGTGATACCGTGACAACAGAGTGGATTTCATCGAAAAAGACATCACCCCTGCAAATTAAATTAATTTTTTCCTGCGAATCTGCTCTTGTTACAAAGTCATCTCGATAACCATTTCACAAATTGTGATGGAATTTTGCCAACGTAAACATTACATTCTTTGCAATTTCAGTCGAAATCATCAATTTTTACCGACCCGCTAAAAACTTACAAGCTAATCATGTTTCTCATAATTTTACGAGTACAATCTTTATTCGCCACCACCTACAAATGAAATGCCGTACTTCCGTAACTTTGTTGATAGATCCAAGTTGGAGGACGCGAATCCGTCAAAAGTCTCGAACCTGTAGCACAAGGAAAAGGTGGATCAGTTGCCGACTTATTGAACCTGATTGCTGTACTATGTGGAAGTGAAGCTGTAAAAATCATTGAGACATTGAATTCCATTTCAATTGTTGTATTGAAATTTGAAAAGTTTGACAGCGGTGGATGTTCCATCTTCCCTTTTTGAATTCGTAGAGCCTTTGAAAAATCGCAGATCCTAGGGAGGAAGCAGTGTAATGTTTTGTGACCATGAAGCGATGCTTCGAGTTGAAGCTGAAGTTGAAGCAGATGGCATCAGCTCCCTCACCTCATTATGCTGCTGTTATTGGTGGCAGTTGTCTAACGTTTGCCATTGAAAAAATTCGACACCCTTGCGAGCGGCCTTCCGGCAGTTAACCGGAACATTCACCATGGCAGACAAGAGCATGCGTGTAGGCATGTTTTTGAGTTCTTTCTTCGTTTTATTTATCAATTCCTCCTCGGTTTTCGCGACAAAATTGTTGGAGTAGATCTTCCGCTTCAGGTTGGCCCAGAAATTCTCGATGGGACGCAGCTGGGGGACGTTGGGTACCACATCGATATTCAGCCGCTCCATCTCCTCCAACGATCGCTTCGAGTAGTGGGCCGACGCCAGATCCGGCCAGAACACAGCGTCTTCGCCCTTATGGTATTTCTTGAAGTACGACGCAACTTCCGGCAGCCATTTCGTACCATAAATTTCCCCGTTCACGACCAGTCCGAAGTAAAAGAAGAGCGTCTGTGACATCCCCTTCTCGCTGATTGTCAGCCACAGCAGCACCTTCTTGGGGAACTTGGTGTGTGAAATGAACTTCACCTCGGAGCTCACTTCCTTAGTGGGGGAAGTAAAATACCAAGCGCCCTGCCAGTCGTTGCCTTTCAAGGTGAGATAGGTCTCGTCGTCCATCACCACCGCCACGTCGCGATTCGCCGGGAAAATCGAGTTGACCATCTTATTCAGCCGCTGCCGCGACTTCCGCTTCCTGACATGTATGTTCATGTTCACCATGTACTTTTTCACTGTTTGTCCGGTAGAGCCGGCCTCCCGGCTAAGCACACGCAGCGAGGTAGCCACTTTTCCCTCGGTCTTCCTCTTCAGCATTCTTTGGAGCTACTTGTCGCGCAAGGTCGTGGGCCGTCCGGAATCGGGCTTTCTTTCGATGCTCTGATTGTTGTCTAATAGTACCAAGATGTTGTAGATACCGGAACGGGCGCCGGGTTCACAAAGTGCCGTACGATGTCCGTTTTCGACGCGGCGGGGTGCCGTTCCAAGCCGCGCACACTTCTGAACGAAGTTGCTTCACTGTTTTGCCATCGCGGTTAGAGTTCGACTGATAGTGCTGTGAAATTTGGTCTGCTGACTCATGGGTTACTATGATTGATGCTGCATGGGTAGTTTCGTCAGTGCGGGTGGAGGTAAACCCATGAAAAATCGTCAATTTTTGTCCATTTTTTTGATTGCAAACGTTAGAGCAAGTGCTGCACTGCCCTGTTTCAGCATGCAGTCTCTGTGCATATAATACATTGGGCCTAATGAGAAAAACCCAGTCAATTTCAATCTTACAGAACAATCATCCTGTACACTGCAAATATTTAACGTTGAGCATAATTGAATAGCTAAATATGAGGTAGACTACTAGTATCCAGCACGGGGTTAACGTTAATCTATAATGCTCATTTTTTGTAGTATGGTGCTTCACTAGATGGAGCACCATACTGCAAAAAATGAGCGTTGTAGGTTAACGTTAACTCCGTGCTTGGAATAGGGTCTCGGGGTGCTTAAGTCGTTACCTACCCTATAACAAAAATGCAACGAGCATCAGGAATGCTTTGGTTAAGTAAGATCTACCATGATAGGATTAAAATTATGCTATTTGTGTGTTTTCTTTTCTTTAATCCTGCAGTATTATAGAGAATACCTGGGGAAGATTTGAGAGTTCTTCCTGCATCATAATAGGACTATGTTTCGAATCATTATCCTACATCCGGACAAAAAGATAGCCGCCCAACGTGGGGCTCGAACCCACGACCCTGAGATTAAGAGTCTCATGCTCTACCGACTGAGCTAGCCGGGCAGATGTTGGATGGTTACTCAGAGACCAAGTTCAAGTTCATTTCTCGATCAAACCTGTTCGTTTCAATACAATCCAGGCAAATGCCACCGCATGACTCATCCCATGAACCTGCACCGTGCTGCCAGTCGCAAGTCTTTCCATTTTCATTCATTCGATCTTCGCACCCAGTTGCCCGCATCAGCCCGAGTGTGACTTGGCTCTGCAAGAGTGTAACGGTAGCAGTTGTGTACGCGTGATTGTGAAAAAAGAAAAACGGAACAGCCAGCAGGATGAATCAACCCGTCAGTTGTTTACCAGTGACAGCCACAAAGATGTCGAAGGCGAAGAAAGTGCTCGACGAAGCCCGTGAGACCCAAAATCGGGAAATAGACCTGGTGGAAAAGGGGATCTCCACCTTCGAGGAACTGCCCGGATTGCGTGAGTATTCCATCGTCTTAGAGAATATTGGTGAGATCGGAACTAGTATTTCCTAATTAGGAAGAAACTACTTTTTTCGTACGCTTGTTTATTGGCGATTCGGATTCGCAGGCTGTGTGATGTGGGATGTGTGACTGTAGTGGGATAAATGCATCGATTCAGCTGTTTTCTGACCGAAAATGTTGATCGGAATGGATTGACAAAAGTTTTTATGTTTCTTTCCAGTGAATATGACTTTCGTTACCCGAATAACTTTGAGCCACAATAAGTTAAAAGGTAAGTAAGAGAACCGAAATGTATCAGCTGTCAATGAAATAACGAACAGTGTAGTTGAATGTATTGATACTGCTCATGCGCATTCTGATTCGTTCCATACCAGCGCACAGGTGCAAGGCATGAATGAATGTATTCATTCGAAACGATGGTTTGTTTGTTTACATGAGACAGCGTCATACGTTATGTTTAGAATGACTGTTGAAATGATCCTTGAATTTTGCTCTAGTTGTTCCCCCGGGCATTGCGAATCTGATCAATCTGGAGATTTTGAACCTTTCCAACAATCAGCTGGAAGAGCTGCCCCTCTCACTGTCGTCCATGCCAAAGTTGAGAATTTTGAACTGCTCCATCAATCGGTTGAACACACTGCCGCGAGGATTTGGCGCCTTTCCGGTCCTGGAGGTGCTCGATTTGTCGTACAATAATCTGACCGAGAAGATCCTGCCGGGCAATTTCTTCATGATGGGTGAATTGTTTTTTTTTTAGGCATGTACGCAATCAGTGGTAATGAAATATGTTCTTAATTTCAGATTCATTGCGCGCGTTGTATTTGGGTGACAATGATTTCGAATATCTACCACCAGAGGTCAAGAACCTGAAGAATTTGCAAATTGTAAGTATTTTAGTGCGGTAGGAAGTGATATCCAATAGTGTCTCATATGATCGTAATATCAGTTTTAAAGAATATGCTTCAAACGGTTGAAATCATGAATCTAAACACTCAATCTATCTAGGAAAAATGTTCACCAAACGAGGAAAAGTTTTTTTTTTGACGTAGGACTACGTCTTTGTTTTCTATACTGGGGTACAATTACCTACAAAAAATCGAATTGCGACCGTCACGAAAAGTGGTCAGGTTTTGAGCGTTGATATGTCAGTCGCTTTTCCAAAGATTTGTGGTCCAATCAGTCGGACACAGTTCTACCCTTTGATTCTAATATTTAAAACTAATGATTGTTAACCTAAAACTTTTGCAAATAATGCAAATATAAGATGATGTCTTATAATTACGTTTTGCAGAGTAAATTTATTTATTGCACAGTATTTTTCCTATCACCGACTTCAAATTTAAGTGAAGGAGGGCTCATATGCAACAATGAACGATATATAAAAGGTAAACCTTCGCCAATTGTTTCTTTCGTTCAGCAGTAACTGAGGGTACACTGTTGAGTAACAATTGGACAGGTAGCTGATGCCTCTATGAAGTCGTGTGTTGAGCAGTCGATTAACCAAGCCAGTGGTGAATATGTAGCCAAGCGGTTAGCACAACCACGAGGTACTTGTTTGATCTAGATCCAGTCATCATTCGGTAAGGGGTTGATGGGTATGAACAGGATAAGCCAGTCACCATAACAATCGCTAATGTGTGTGTGCAGAAAAGGCATTAAATAGAAAGTTACCAGTAATTAGCAGATAACTGATTTCAATTATCTGCGAACAACTGTTACAAATATGACGCTAGTATTTCTGGCTAATTAATTGTCGCACAATATTAATAAAGAAGTGAATGGACCATCAGCAGGTCCAAATAAGATTGATCAAACGTGGATCATTGATAAATTGTCCTTTTTGGAACGAGTAATATTATTTTTCCAGCTAAAGAGTGTGTTCGAGTGGAATTTATCTAACAAACTGTTCCATATTCGTGTCAATTGGCAGCCAGTGATGGCCGAAGGTGGTTCAGGTTTCCTTTCGTCGCATACCTTAAATCTTTTTGTAGAAGGAGATGTTCGACCATCACCACGAGGCACCAAGAGTTGACAGTAATGTTTGCTAGAATGAAAGATATGAAGATAAAGTGCTGAAAGTTCCGTTAGCGCACGGCAGGCTGTGAAAATTGATTAGAAGTTGTTTTTGAAATTGAGCGGAAGGCATTGTAAGATAGTATTTCGAAACAAGGTGGTGGATTCGTTACAGCTATATCAGTGCATTTAACGCTACCTGTTTGATGAAATACTGTTCTGCGATTACTGAATTTGGAGTTACACATTTAGATTTGTTTTAAAAATAAACAGGATATTTTCTCGGCAGAGTTAAACTGACAATCATCAAAACTAAATGCCGAATTCAATCATTGTACCACAATAGAATACGCGTTCTATTGGGACTGACTTCAAGTTTTCTCATACACAAGTGATCATTCAAAATTGAACCCAATGAGCCATGTGAGATGCCTATGCCTTTCACAATCTCATTTATTTTCAATTTCCTAACGGCCAACACCATATTGTGATTTTTTGCAATTGTTTCGAATGTAGATATCAAAACTGGACGTTCAGAACGTTTCGTGCTTGTATGGCCACACATTAAGTAAACCACTTCTGTACCCAGTCCTCATAGTATTTATCCACCTAAGCCTTGGTTTTAGTGATGTTTTTTCACAAACATTTCGGCACAAAAATCAGTTATTATCACAAGACATTGAAGAAGTCTGCACATTGTAGACGAAATACGCGTATCTGTCAAGATAAGCAATAAAGGTAGTTGGAATTAACTGGAAAATACTAATTTTTCTTCTCGTTTCAAAATCATTTTTTTTTCATTTTCTTCTCAAAATACGCGGTAGTCTGCTATCAATGGCTATCAAACACAAACTAATTCGAATCCTAGAGGGTTTGAGCTGTTTAGTGGAATACTTGCAACTATAAATTAGAAGAAAAATTAGTAATTCCATTTACATTCCAACTACCTCTGCTTATCTTCGACGGATACGCGTATTTCGTTCATGTAGATTTCTTCAGTGTCTCGGTACTAATAACTCGACTCGACAGTCGAGTTATTAGTACGAGACACTGAAGAAGTCTGCACATTGTAGATGAAATACGCGTATCTGTCGAAGATAAGCAAAGGTAGTTGGAATTAAATGGAGATTACTAATTTTTCTTCTAATTTATAGTTGCAAACTAATTGACGCAGCTTGTTCACAGTTTGACAGTAGTATACTGATAGTTAGTTGCTTGTTAACAGTAGCTGTTAGTCAATCCATGTGCTGCTATTCGACGCCATATAGTTCGATCAGATATGGATCAGATATCGCTATCTGGTTTATCAAACGCCGATCCAACCGCGGACCGCTCATCGGCTGAACCAAATTTTTTCGCGATCACTCGTTGTGAAATGTATTTTTTCACACACCTATACCTAATTTCCGGATCTGCAGTGAAATTTGCTTGCCTTCCATCCTTTTTGTAATATAAATCACCTGATTCACGCGTAATAGCTCACGACCAAGTAAAACGGTTATAAAATGTCACTAAACAATGTTGCAGGATCATTGAAATGTCAAAACAAGATAATCCGAGGGGTGTATCGATGTTATATTGTACAAAACTAAACTTATCTAGGGTGGGCTTTTTCTTTTGTCACACCGAATTTCATCAAAGTTACGAAACATGAACCAATATGAATGTATTTAATATGACTATTGTAAACTAATTTCATAGGAGATTTTCGAATTCAGACGAAATCGTGGCCGTTCAGTTCAATAGGCATTATATTACTGGTTATTGTATAAAGGGATATAGTTACAATAGAATCGCTTGGGTCGTTAGGGTGGTCCTTTAATAGGAATTCAAAATAAAAATTCATTATTAGGTTACAACGGCCACCAAAGTACCTATCGGCGAACAACGACAGAGATCTATTTTCAGGGAGCGGGGGTTTATCCGAGGTGAATAGATTGAACAGAAGTGGACCTAATATACTTCCCTGCGGAACACCGGCGGAGATCTCCTGACTACCAGAAACTGCACCATGCAACGAAACACGGAATGTCCTGTCAGCGAGATAATTTTTAATAATCTTCACCAGGAAGATTGGAAGATTGTATCGCTTGAGCTTGTACAACAAGCCATCATGCCACACATTATCGAAGGCCTTCTCGATATCGAGAAGGGCCATAGCGGATGTTTTCGAAACAGACTTGTTCCGCCTGACGATGTTCATGACTCGATTAAGTTGATGGACTGTTGCGCGACCATGCCGGAAACCGAACTGCTCATCCAACAGGATATTGAGCTCGTCAGCAGATGTTAGAAGCCGACGCTGGATCGCTTTCTCAAACAGTTTAGATAGACCTGAGTGAAGGCTGATTGGTCTGTAGCTTCTGGAACATGAAGGATCTTTCCCAGGTTTCCGAATGGGGATGACTTTGGCTGACTTCCAGCACGATGGGAAGTAGCCAAGACGGAGGCATTGGTTAAACACCACTGCCAGATGGTTGTAGAACTGGGGGCTCAATTGCTTGAGCTCCAAGTTAAAAATGTTGTCGAAACCGGGGGCCTTCATGTTCTTAGAGGTCTTGATATAAGTCAACAATTCGTCAGCTGAGATCTCCAAATCTTCGGAGAAGTCGTTGGGACTTTGGTCGATGTTAGTCATAAGCGCGCTAACGGCAGCTTCGTGTGGACTGACGATGTTTTGACCGAGATTGTGGGAAGTGTTGACTTATCTCATCAGCCTTCTCTGCAGGTGTTATCAACCGATCACTTGAGTCATTGACGTCTAGTGGGATCAACGGTGGAATGGGCCTTGGCTTAGTTTTTAAAATTTTTGTCATCTTCCAGAACGGCTTAGCACAATCTGGGAGAGAGCGAATTTTGTCAGCAAAATAATTATTTCTAAGGTCCACCATTCTGGCTTTAATAATTTTAGAAACTTGATTGCAGTGACGTTTTAGAGTTGGCAAACCAGTTCGCTGGTATTGCCTACGTATGGCGTTGCGTAATTGTATCAAATTTTTAGTGGGTCTATCAATGGGTACAGAGTTGCTCACCTGTTCAATCGCTGGAATGTGTTGCTCCCGGGCCTGGGAGATCGCCTGTTCGATGGACTGCAGTTGTTGATCGATGTCATCGACCGACTCGAGGTGCACGTTGAAATCGACGGTGTTGTCGACGTGTTGTCTGAACCTCTCCCATCTGGCACGATGATAGTTCCGTCTGGTGATTCGATGCCGGTTGACCGAGGACCCAACTTCGACCACCACCGGATAGTGGTCCGAACTGAGCTCCTGGTGCACTACCGGCTGGGCGATGTTGTTCCCCATGTTGGTGAGGAAGATGTGGATTGTCGAATGGACCCTGGATCGGCTCAACCGGGTGGGAGTATCCGGGCCCAGGACGGTGTAATGTCCCTCTTCCAGGTCTTCCTGTAGAATAATTCCGTTCCGATTCCCCAGGTTTCGTGTTTCGCATTCATGTCGCCGGCGATGATGAACTGCCCCTGCCTCCGAGTTAGCTTACGGATGTCGTTTCGTAGGGCCGTTGTTGTTCCGTTGTTGGTACTGGCTTGCTTGGGACAATAGGCCGCGATGATGGTGATTGGGCCGACGGCAGTTTTGACTTCGACTCCGATGGCTTCGATAGTCTGCAGCTGAAAGCTCGGAAGCAGATGGCAGTTGATGTTGTAGCGCAGAGCAATCGCAACTCCTCCTCCATGACTTTATGCAAAACCTGGCATTCCTTTTATGTGCATTAGATAAGGCAGAAAATTCAATGTTGCTTTCAAATTGTGTCAATTTGCCTAAGTAATATGCTCCCACTCGATTTCTAAGAAACAGAAATTTGTTTTGCATCAATAATCATAGGGCAGACTATGCCAAAATGGATCTTTGAGTCGGATGATCAATGTGACAATGACAGAAACAATTCTTTTTGGGATTACCTAGGTAGCGTACTACGAAAAAACGCTTGATTGACGACAAATGAATGAATAAATAACTAAATATTGTTACATTTATTAGTCCTATTAACATATAAGGTTGAACTCAATTATTGACAACCTTATCTTACAATTTTCAAACATTTAGTAAGATTTGAAGGTTCAAAATCATGTATAGAACTAGAAAATGAGAAGAAAGATTAGTAATTTCCATTTTATTCCAACTACCTTTATTGCTTGTCTTGACAGATACGCGTATTTTGTCTACAATGTGCAGACTTTTTCAGTGCCGTGGACTAATACTCGACTATTAGTACACGATACTGAAAAAGTCTGCACATTGTAGATAAGCAATGATGGTAGTTGTAATTAAATGGAAATTGCTCATATTTCTTCTCATTTCTAGTTTCAGCTATTCCACTAAACAGCTCACACTCCATAGGATTCAAATATAGAATATAAAGTATTTAAAATGATAGTAACGATAAGAGCTTGAAAAAATCTGATTTTATATTTAATGACTTACTTTTGTGCCATGGCATGCAAATAAGTTTATGGTGTTTACAGTCATGTACTTTTGAAAACGGACGTTAAAACAAATTTCAATCCAAGAGGCATTTTTTATTGATTTAATTGTGCATTAATAGTCATCTTAAAACTAATTACAGCTACTTAGTTAGGCTGCATGAAGAAACTTTTTTTTTTTTACTTTACTCCAGCTATTAGGGTCTGTGCAGACTTCTCTGCAACCGATTTTGCTGCTTTTGTCGAAGATTTTCAAAATTTTCTTTAGTTATAGTTTGTTCGTCGCTCGATAGGTCGCAACTTCGGACAGTTAGGTGGATTCGCCTCTTTCGGTACAAAATGGACTCCAATCGCTTTATAACATTCCAAACCATCTTTGGCGTAGTGACAAAATGCCAAATCAGGCCAGAATAGTGAGGATACGTCATGGCTGCGTAGAAATGGTAACAATCGCTTCTTTAGTCATTCTTCATGGTATATTTCCTTGGTTACCATTCCGGTAATGATGATGCTTAGACTTGCTCGACCCTGTGCCTGCCAAACCAAATATTTTTTGGGAAACTTGGCCTTTTTCTTCGTCCTGAAATGCTCCTCTACGCTGTTCCGTTGCATGGCAGTATAATAAGACATTCCGGGAAGCTGATTAAAGTCTTCCAGCACATATGTTTCATCGTTCATTATCACGCAGGAAAACTTCGTCAAATATTCGCGATACTACTTGCGAGACCGGGTTTTAGCCGTCACATTCTGTCTATCATTACGGTTCGGTAAAGTTTTCAACTTGAACGACTTCATACCTTGCCGGTGCTAGGAAGTATGCACGAAAGTTGGAGACATTTTTATTTCTCTAGTCACAGTACGTATCAAAAGATCTGGTTTCTTCAGCAATATTCGCGTCACCTTCGCGTCCTTCCGGTGGTTCCTGTGATCCAAGCCATTTTGCAGGTTTTCTTACTGAGAGATCCGGATTTTCATTGCGACCGCACAAAATTGCTTTTTGTACTTGCTCTTCTTTCGACGCCATCTTCGATCTAAAAGCTTGTAGTATCACCAAAAATTGATTATACACAATGAACAGACATATGTTCATCATTCGCGTTGATGAAGTATTTCCAGAGATATACGTATTTAAGGGTGTCCAGATTATGTCGCGAACAAGCCTTATATGTCTAACAGGTCGCTCTCTTTATGTTCATACAAGTAGACTTAAAAGGATTGTAGAAGAGTGAACTTAATATTTCTTGCAATCTATGAGGCAAGAATCTAATGCGTGATTTGTCGTGACCGAACCAAGATTTCCTGTCTCTGAACGATTATACGAACAGATGGTGCTGCCTCTTCGAAATCATTATACCTACCTGACCGAGGTTTTTAGCCTCGGCTATAGTTGCTGTTCTTTTTCTCTTCGATGATTCTGCTGCTGCTCTGGGTTTGTTATTCCAAACGTGCGTCACAAGAATGCTGCCAACGCATTTAGACAGCCTTTTTTACCCTTCTTACGCCAAAAGAAGGGTATTAAGATCGCTTGAAAACTCGACTTTTTATCCGAGGCCATATACCATTCGACTCAGCTCGACAAACTGAGCACATGTCTGTGTGTATGTATGTGTGTGTGTATGTGTGTGTGCGTTACAATTATTCCACATCGGTTTCTCAGCCATTTGTGAACCGATTTCAGTTCTGTTGACGTCAAATAAAAGCTACAACATTCCCATAGAACGCGATCGATTTTTTTTTCATTCGGACATTTCGTTACGAAGATATGAGTAAACAGTACTTTACGGCCTATTATAATAGTAACCAAACAGTTTAGTCTTCGATTACATACTGAGCTATTTGTGTACCGATTTTAGTTTTGTTGGTGCCACATTTAAAATCTTTAAAATCTTCAAATAACTGGTTAATAAATTTCATTATGTTTGGATAATCCTTCATGGAGACATGACCAAAACAATACCTGAGAGCACATAATTGTGAGATGAAAATATACTCGTTGCAGTTCAAAACCGAACAAGACCACTCACCCCAATCGATGCCGCTTGTATTCTATTGTGTCGCATCTGGTGCGTTGTATAGCACATACAGCGGACTAGCCACACTCTGCGACTCTATAGAATTAGAGAAGGATCGATTGGATCGAGTGGTCCGGTTTAAAACTGTAACGGGTATATTCGAAAATTACACAAAGTCGCTATTTACTATAACCACACAATTTTCAACGAACATGTACTCATTAAGCATCTTGAATCCATATCGATAATCAATTTATGGACTGATAATATGAAATTTCTAATATTTATGTAATTTCCCCTTTTATATAACTAACATAAACAGGTCATTTAATACTACAACAATACGTCCAGGATTGACAAATTGTTCATTTTATAAACTGAATGTATGACATATCGAATGTTGCTGGATCTTTCTGGAATTTCTGATGAAAATATGTATCCAGTACAATATTGGCCACATTTGAGTTCGTAATGCTGGTGAAGTGTAAGAAGGGTTCAGTCTCAACATCGGTGGAATAATTCTGTTTTTTTATACCCAACATCGCTGCTGGCTGTGTTAAACATTTCGCTAGCCAACGAAATTTTATTTTCGCACTATTTTGTTTTTAACTATGGATCACCCTCACATTGTTTCACTCAACTTGATTTCAACATTGTTCCAACATTGTTCCAACAAGATTCTTCCTTCTTTCAGTCATGAATAGTTCTTTTTTGTTTGAAACTTTGAATCGGCTACTTCGTTTTTTAATTTTTTTATTCCTTCTTTAAAATTGAAGCAGAGAATACGACTCTAAACAAAATAAGAAAACAAACTTATTATTTTAAACTCAGTCGTATAACAATCCATTCGGCCTTACGACCCATAAGGCCGTCACCGCAATCTTGGGCACTTTAGTTTGTAATAATAATTTCTGATAACCGTCCGAAATACGAATTACCAACTGAGTGGACATTTTGAATCCGGCCCTTTCTCATTGAAGACCACTGTGAAAATGAACCACAATTTAATGCTTCATTTAGATATGGGTTAAACAACGATTCATCTCAATAAAGTTCATTCTGCGAATGAATCGGAGTCTATTTTCATGTGGAGTTAAAGGCGATAAAGAAGAGCCGCTTCCAGTTATTTCACCTCGATAAAGTAGAACTGTATCGTTAAGACGTCTAGTTGGAATCTTATTGGATTTCCACAATGCATCGTGCGATTTACATTTTCATCATAATCTTTATTGCAGCTTGGCCTCCGGGATAACGACCTACTGGAACTGCCCCGTGAAATCGGCGAGCTGACTCGCATCCGCGAGTTGCACATCCAAAACAACCGCCTCACCGTGCTGCCACCGGAAATTTCCAACCTCGATCTCCAGGGCCAAAAGTCCGTGATGAAGATGGAGGAAAATCCATGGGTCACTGCGATTGCCGAGCAGTATCTAATCGGAATCAGCCACGTGCTCGAGTACATCAAAACCGAAGCGTACAGAATGTAAGTCCTTACATAAAAAAAATAACGGTTGATTGAGAATTGATCATCATGTTTTCAAATACTTTCAGTTTATACAACCGGTACATATCTGCCGGAAAGACGGCAGGAAATGAGCCACCCAAAGCGGACAAGAGCAAGAAAGCTTCCCGAGCTCGCTCGTAGAACAAAAAAAAACGCCTTTTGATTGAGTATTCACCGTTGTTTGTGTAACCCGTCGTAGTCTTCCCGAACATTTACAACAACTAATCGAATTAACTGAACGTGCCTTAAACAGAGCGAATTATTTAAAAAAGTACACTTGAATATTTTACAGTTTTATTAATAGAAACTAATACCTTAAGCAGAGAATATAAAAAAAACGACCCTTGTCATAACAAATCTGAAAAAACTTTCATCTTGTCCGATTCCAATTAATTCCATTCCGCCAATTGATTCGAGCTCAACCGAAAGCAACTAGAGAAAGTTTCCGCCGCGCGCGAACTTGTTCACATTTCCACTCGGCAGTCGGCAGCGAGACACGGCGTTCGATTTATTATATTTTCCTCGCAATTTGCTTGTGGCTCATGTTAATGGGGAAAACTTTTTCGCTTTCAGTTCGCTTCTGTGAAAATGTAGTTTATTTAAAATCTTTTAGTTTTCCCCTTCATTCCGTTCGTTCGTTTTCATTTTCCTATATTTCCCCTTCAATAACCTTCTGTCAGAGTTTAACCAAGTTTTGCGCTCGAATTTTTCTTCTAAAGGCAAGTTTTTTTTTCTCTTCCGCCAGTCTTCATACTTCGCAGATATCCTCATAATGGAAAATTTTCATTTAGCTTTCCTTATTTTCATGTTTCCGAATGTTTGCGCGGAATTGTCCCCCCAGCATCGCCTCCATCCCCGGGGAGGGCAAAGATGTACTAAATTGGATAGAAAATGCTTTCAATTTATTGAAAAAGTGCAGCTTTTCTTTTCTTGAGACCGTTCCCTGATGCTGTCTATCTTGACGCGAAGAAGTGCTGCAAAACTTTTATCAAGTGATGCGTTCTCCATCGGTGCCTAGAGGCGGCAGCAAATGCAGCATCTGTTGTCCACTCAACCAAACAACGGGTTCCGAGCGGTGACTCCGGAACAGGTGGAAGGTTGCGGGTGTGCCGCTTTTTTCTTCATTTGGGTCGGTGATTAAGATCGTCATTTGAATGAGATAAAGTGGGAGGTAGTCTTGTCCGTCGGTACTTATGAAGTTGAATAAGCCCAAGGCGTGAGAAGTCACTTTGCTTATTCACAATTTTAATTGAGGGGGAATTATGCTGCAGTGGCGATCGCTATTTACCGTTCAGATTGGGAGAGGTTAGCTCTATGAATCTTAAAGATTGAGGGCATTATTCTTCAGTTTTTCTCGAGCTATCCTAATGCGACACGAATGAGAATTTTATCTTTCTGGTGTGGGAATATCGTATATACCGGGTCACTTAAGTCGACAAAGGATAGCGAAATAATTAACGCGACGTTTATGGTTTTTTTTCCTGCCCTTCGGTTCAGTAAGGGGTATGGGCGCGTTCTGTCGAGTTGATCGCGGCAGGTTTCATGTGTGAATCGGCCACAGCTTGAAATGATCACTTGATGATGCGATGGGGGATCATTGCCCTCATATTCCGAAATGTAGCACGATGAAAATGTTTCTTATCTTCTATAACCAGGGTTTCCACATACACAGATTTATCTAGATTGACACAGATTTTTTTCATTATTTACATGCAGATATCTGTATGTAAAGATTACAGATTTTTGAGATAAACCAAGATTTTTAAGATTTTTGGCAATTTTTGGTCCACTCCAAACCTAAAATTAAAAAAAATTCAGGATCCAACTTTTTTACCAATTCTATTTTCATTGTGTTATTTTAGGCCCATTGAGCAAAAAAAAACTATTTACTCTGACGCTACAGTGACATATTACAGTCTGAAAGGCAGTTTGTATGTGTGCTTGACAATGATTTCTCCATAATTTTTTGAGATGATTTTTTAGGAAACTTTTATAGAATTTCTCAAAAAATCTCTGAAAAGTTCTCAGACATGCCCTGAGATATTCCTCCTGGCGTTTCAAAAGGTATTCTCCAGGAGTTCGTAGGCCTTCATCCAGAGATTCTTTCAGGAGTTTTTTCAGGCATTTCATCGGCAGTTTTTTTTTAATATTCTTGTGAGGAATCGCTGAAGTTCTGAAGTATTGTGATTTCAAAGAAATCTCTGGATGATATCTGAAAGAATTACACAAAAACTTTAAGGTAATCCTTAAAGTAATACTTCAAGAAAATCCTTTTTTTTTGTGTAAATTTAAGAAGGATTTGTTGAACGAATTCCATAATCTAATATATACAATTCTTAACTTTCAAAATTCTGCAAGGAGTTTCCGTACTGTTATTTTTTAAATTTTGTCTGATATGTTAAGATCCTTATGTATAGTTCTTCAGAAGATCCTTCAATAATTTCTTCAAGTATTCCGCTGGAAAAGTGTTTGTTTTAAAGTTCTTCAATAGGTTGCTCCGCAAATTTCGGCAGAATTCCCTGCAGCGGTCTCTACAAGAAAAAAACTATCGATTCAATTAACGAATATTTTCATGCATTCACGCAGAAGAACTTTGGAAAGTTAGAAAACTATTCTTTATAGATATTTTTATTATTCGAAGCATAGTTTTTTTTCGATCGTGATTTTTTGTTTAAAGATAACAATTATGCAGTGCGAAAATCTATTTATATTACGCGCAATTGTAAAACAGTTCCATATCGATGGCACGACTGCAAAAAAAGTGCTTGTGGGTTTTGGATCAGATAATGGGGCTTCGGTAATAATGGGTGTTGACCGATCCGTCAAGAACCTGTTTAAATGTGACTGTCCTCATTTGATAATTATCAGATGTCCTGTCAAAGTGTCCTGTGCAAGCTACACATGCTAAATTTGGCAATCATCTGCAAGAACATCAAAGTGGAAGGATCAGATGACTTACAAATCTGTTGCAGAAAACTTCTGTGTTTCAAATGAGCAGATGGGATATACGGCTTTTCTCTTGCTTAGAAAGTTCATTGCCAACTTTCTACTAATTTCTTGTAGAAAAAAGATCCTGTTGTGTGATATAGAGAAACCGATAATTCTACTTAAGCCCTATTGAAAAGACCGTTTGCATCGGTTAATAAAAATAAATGTGATATGATGAGTATATACAGTATGTAAAATAAGTATATCCACCCCTGCTTCAAATTTACAATTCCTGTTATCGATACAAATATTAGTTGATAAAATGAGTGTTGTTATGCGTTTGGTCCATTATGTAGTACCTATCATTATACCGTTAAATATACTTAAATTAATCTTGCACTTGAAAATCTATGCCAAGATCAACAGAAAAGGGAAGTTAAACATGCAAAAAAAGTTTATCCACCCAAACATGCTTAGTACCATTTTGCCGTGTATTGAGCGGTTCCTGTCACTTTTTCGAATGTAAACATTGCATGCAGTTACCCTTGCGTAGTGTAGAAGCTTTCGTGATTCAAATTTGAGTTCTCGTGTTTCGAAATGCCTAAAAACGCACAAATTTCGCTGAGTATCCGAAAACTTATTCTAGGTAATCATAGGTAGGTAGGTGCGGTTATAGCACAGAGAACAGACATCCAAGCTAAAGTGCCCTCCATGTGTAAATTTCTGTAACTGCAATTTTAAAATTACAGCTTGTTTCCGTAAGTTTGGGTGATTCGTATGTTGATGGCGCCACCTGCGCGCCTTGAGATTTGATAGGCTGTCAATTTTAGTTTGGTGAAACCTAGACTAGGCGGCGCTGATTTTCCAACGGTTTGCTTTTGAAAATTTACACAGTAAATTGGGGAAAAAATGTTCGAGCCTGGATGTATATCGTTCAGATACGTAAAGATACGGTTGCCAAAATTGTTCAGAAGTACAAAAAGAGTCGTTCTTTCACACCAGAAAAGCGATCAGGGCGACCGGCGAAGACAAGTTCCCGGATTGAAGGGCTATCGTCAGAAAGGCGGAACAAGATCTAGTTTTGTCAGCTCCAAAAATTGCAAAGCTAGTTGAGAGTGAATTTTCTATCCATGTGACACCTCAAATAATCCAAAATCGATTGCATCTACAAGGTCTAAAGGGTAGAGTGGCAATTAAGAAACCATGGTTGTCAGCGAAAAACAGATCATATTACATGGACAGTCGATGATTGGAGAAAGGTCATTTGGTCAGACGAGACTAAAATAATGCTATTTGGGTCTGATGGTATCACACGAAAATGGCGCAGAACCGGTGAAAGTCTGAAAACCCAGTGTTTAAAGCCTACAGTCAAACATGGTGGAGGTGAGTTATTGCAACATCATTAATTTTCAACTAACTTAACTAGCTTTTATCATTTTCTGTGCAGGTAGAGTAATGGTTTGGGGCTCGATGGCTTCGTCTGGCGTTGGAGAACTCGAATTCATTGACGGAATAATGACAAAGGAGGTTTATCTGGACATACTGAAACGAAAACTTTCAGCAAGTGCACAAAAACTGAGGCTGGGCCGGAGATACACGTTACAGCAAGATCCCCATCTTCCAAAGCACACATCGAAGCTGGTATCCCAATGGTTTAAGGAAAAGAAAATCAATGTTTTGGAGTGGCCAGCACAGTCTCCTGACCTTAATCCAATAGAACATCTCTGGTCTATTTTGAAAATTAAGGTTCAGGAACACAAACCATCAAGCATTCAGCAATTACGACAAGTTGTTGTAACTGAATGGGACAAAATCGCACCAGAAACGACTGCTAAGCTTGTCCAGTCAATGCCACGACGATGCCAAGCTGTCCTTGAAGCCAAGGGAGGTCACACGAAATATTGAATGATTTTCAGGATTATGGTGGATATACTTTTTTTGCATTATTTTTTATCGTTTTCTTATATATTTGGTCTCAGACACGAACAGTTCGTGCTTTTACATCAAATTATCGTTATTTGACTTTCTTTTTATCCCTTGAGAAATAAACTTAATATAAAAAATCGTTTTTCTATGTTTTGGTGGATTATTTGAAGCAAATGTGTCAAGTGAGAAGGGGTGGATAAACTTTTTTTACATACTGTATCTGTTTTATTTTGCATTCAACTCAACAGAAAATATAAAATAAAAGAGTATTGGTATTCAGGCATTTGACGAAAGTTTCCATTCTACTTTTATAACACAAAGTTTGAAGCAAAGATTTTTTCCAAGATTTTCTGCCGTTTAGCACAAATAAAAAAGATTTTTTTTGGCAAAAAATAAAGATGAGAACGGAAAATAATGTGGCAACCCTGTCTCCCTGTCTATAACCAAACATGATGGAATTGAGTAAACGAGTACTCATCGGGAATAATCTCTCATATACATCCGTCGAACCATTCTGAACGGCCGTTGTGAGAATATCACCATGAAAATCTCACAAGCGCATTGCGTGTTACTAATCACTAATGCTTTTTTTCTGTTCTCTTCCCTATCCCATGGCCGCGAGAAATACCAAACATCCTAAAGTCAAAGTCTTCAAAAGGTAGGGGTAGATCCACGGAAACACCGAGACAACACAGGAACGCACGGTATAAACCCTAATATGATGTCGAGAAATATACAACAAAAAACTTGATGCCCTGGCAAACGCTGTCCCGCCTAAATGGCCTGGCCAACTTACATTATGACTTTCTTGGGATTAATCTTGGGATATTCTATACCAAAAAAACTAACTTAACTTTGTATAGCCCATAATTTATGATAAAGCTATTGTTACAATTGTTACAGACCTTTAGTTTTGAAGGACAGTTTGAATTACCTGAAACTGACAAGGTTAACCTATAATGTCTGTGGACGTTTCAGAATAATAATTGAATATGTTTGAATATTGATGGTAGCTATGTATAGCCCAAAAGGCTACGGTTACTACCGTATATCTTGAGTTCTGAACTCAATGTCAGTTTTTATGAACCTGAACATCCCGAGATAATCTGATAATGACTGGTAAGCTTACAGAAGCTTCACTGAATGTGTTTGAATCCATATCGTAACCTTTCATAGATTATAAAGCTAACTTTACGACTAAAGATCCTAAATTTTGAACTCAAAGGCAGTTTTGATGACCTAGGACATCCCAAGATATCTTATTTTATTGGTTGACCTTCAAAAAGACTCACTTAATTTGGTCATATACATATTGTTACTTTTTTTAGTTCAAAAAGCTGTAGATTTTAAGCTACAATTCAAAACTTAAAATCTACAGCTGTAAATTTTATCTTTTGAATTCCAAGAAAGTTTGGATAACCTAGAATATCCGATTATGTCTGTTATTCTTCCAAAATATTCATTGAATATGTTTCAAAACACATCGTAACTTTGCAACGCCAAGACAGCTTTTGTTAGAACTGTAGGACTTATGTTCTGATCTCAAGGATAGTTTGGATGACCTGGAACATGTCACATTGCTTTATAATATGTTTTCACTTCAAGAATGTTAATTTAATATGTTGAAATATTTTTTGTAACTTTTGATTGCCTCAAATTTATTGTTACAACTGTAATTCTTAAGTTCTGAATGCCAAGACAGTTTGTATTACCTAAACCAGCCCAAGATTATCTTCTTGTGTATTTTTACGTTCGAAAATATTCACTGAATACAATTGAATACGTGACGTAACTTTGTGTAGCCCAAAAAACTACTATTACTATCGTAGATTTCAAGTTTTGAGCTCCAGGACGGGTTGGATTACCTAGAGGATCTCAAAGTTATATAACATTGACTGCTGGCGTTGCAAAAGGTATGTTTGAATTAATATGGTCACCATATATAGCTCAAATAACGACTGTTATAACTGTAGATCTCATGTTTAGAACTTAAGGACAGTTTGGAGTACCTAGAATATCCCAAGATTGTTGCATTATGTATGTTGGCCTTCCGCACTATTCAATCATCATTGTTAAATACATATTGTCCCTTTGCACACTCTTAACACCTACTGTTACAACTGTAGATCATATGTTCTGAACTCAAGGACTGTTTGGGTGGCTTAGATCATCCCCGTTTATCTCATGAGGTTTTTTACGCTCGAAAATATTCACTGAATATGGTTGAATACGTAGCGTAAGCTGGCATAGCCCCCAAAGCTATAGTTGCTACTGTAAATCTTATGTTCTGAACTCAAGGACAGTTTGGATGACCTAGAACATCATAAAGTTATCAAATAATGACTGATTCCTTCCAAAAGTTTCATTCAATATGTTTCAATACGTATCATAATCTTATATAGCCCTAAATGCTACTGTTACAACTGTAGATCTGAAGTTCTTAACTCAAGTACATTTTGGATGACCTAGAACCTCTCAGAAACATACAAAAATATACAACGTTTATCAACGAGAATTTAACAATACGTATGCATTTTTACAATATTCTTAAGCAACTTTTTTCACTATTAATAAGGCATTTATTTTTCTTCCTGAACTTCATATTCAAGATGGTCTGAAATCAACAATATTCTCTATTGAAGTCGATGCGTAGAAATTCTTCCGATCGGTTGGTGTAAAATTAGAAAAAAAAGCTTTTAAAAAATGACTGAGATATTAATGCTCAAAACCTTATCACTTTTCGTGACGTTCGCAATGCGATTTTTTTTAAATTTTACCCCAGTATAGAAAACAAAGCCGTAGTCCTACATTGAATTTCTGGTTTGCAGAAAATTTTGATAATGCCTCCAACCATCTGTTGCATCCAGTGAAAGCTCTAAGCATGTTGTGAAAATCGCCAAGTTGCTTGCGATTCAGGTCAACAATGATCTTCTCATTGACGAAAAGAACTTGTTAAACTGCTAGGTGCTGACCTTGAATACAGAGTACAGAATTGAGGAGTATTGGAACCAGTTGTTTACTAAGAAAAAGGCTGTAAAGCTTGCTTCAGATAGAATTGGAACATAAACAATTGCCTGTATTTCAGTTATTTATTATTGAATTCAAGATCTTTTTTTATACAAATGTAGCGTTTTCGTTCTTAAAAAATACGGATAAAATTATTCGTCACGGTTTCGAGGGAATTCTCAAGTTTTTCCTGTAACACGGCTCATTTGGCGACGCACACCTTCTTCGTCCATCGTTTTAGCTATCTTATTCCACCAGGTCTTCATCTGATTGATGTCTTTGACAACCTTTCCCTTTGCCTTGAGTCTCCTCTTCATGATTGCCCAGTATTTCTCAATAGGGCGGAACTGGGGGCAGTTGGGTGGGTTAAGGTTTTTCGGAGCAACCTGGACCCCTTTCTCTGCATACCATTCTTGAACGACTTAGCTGTAATGACAGCTTGCCAAATCTGGCCAAAACATTACGGGATGGTCGTGGGATCGAATGAACGGCAAAATTCGTTTTTGGAGACACTCTTTTTGGTATAGTTCCGACGTCATTGTCTTATTTGTAACGAAAACTTTCGTTTTGTTGCCACAGCTGCAAATGCCCTGCCAAATCATGAATTTTCGTGCAAATTTGTTGGCAAAAACAAACTTAAATTTGGCTGGAACATCCCCCCGAGCCGTTGCCAAGTAAAATTTTTGACCTGGGATTTGCCCGAAGTCAGCCTTGACATGGGTTTCATCATCCATCAGAAGACACCCGTCGAACTTGGTCAGCACCTGGTCGTATAGCTTCCGAGCACGGATTTTGGCCACACTGTTCTGTTTTATGGTCCGATTTGGCTGTTTGCTAGCTCGATACGACTTGATTCCTTCCCGGAGTCGAGTTCTCCTCACGGTACTATGGGCAGCACCGAATTTTCTGGCCTAATCACGGTCCGACAGATTTGGATTCCTCATAATCGTCTTCAAAATCTTCATCCTATGAGGTGGAGGATTTATCAGGCAAATCTCTAGGCGTTTGGCCAGCCAGCCATTTAAAGCCTGGCTGACTTATTAGCGGATGAAATAATTTAAATTACAGTCCATTTAAATAAAGGACGCACAAAGTTTGACTTATCCACCTACCTTTGCTGTCGTATCGTGAATTACAAATTATATAATTAAGACGAGATTCTGTTTCCTCAGTAACTATCGTCCTCTCTTCAGGAAGAGAGAGCTCACGACTAGCTGGAATGAGAAATTAAACTCATTATTACTACAATGTTACCTAATCTCACACGAGTGGAGATTACGAGTAACTAGTAAAATCTTATAATGGGTACCCAAGTAGTTTAAAAACAGAAGTAAATATAACTTGATGATTCCGAGCAAAAACATTAACGTTCTGATCCTTGGAGTGGCTGCTGTTAAATTTGATCACTTATTGTTGATGAAACGTTAATTATCTATCTATTTCCAAATTGATTTAAATTTAAAGATAGTGAGAATGAGCGATCACGGGTTGCTCAATCTTCACGAGTGACCAGGATCTGGAAGGAAAGAGCTTCCCATGTAGGATAAATCATCATTTCAAATCCATCTCACACGTGAAGAAAAGAGCACCGCTCTTAGTATCATACTTAGAGTAAGAATTTTCATTCTCTATAATTATTTCCCTTCCTGATGGAGTGAGTGAAACTAGGCGGCTCAATTTATTCGACGCAATATAATCTGGAAGTAAAGAGCAGTAAGTATTAGTAGGTAAGAGAGTAAGAATTTTCATTCCTAATAAGAGGTTCCTATTCCAATTACCTAATATTCCTCTAAGAGTGAGTGTCCATTTGCGACTCAATCTCTTCAATTCGCCAAGAACTTAAATGCAAGAGCTTCCCATGTAGGACCAATCATCGTTTAAGATCTATCCGGAATGTGGAAAATAGAGTGCCGCACTTGGTCCTGAGACGACTGAGAGTAAGAAAGATCACCCTGATGAAAGTCCTAAAAATCCAAATTGCCATTGGCAACGTTTGTTAGTGAGTGCCCAAAACACCAGGAACTAGAAGGAAAGAGCACCCTAGTGGCATCAATTATCGTTTCAAATCTATCTGTGATGCCGAAATCAGAGTGCCGCTCGCATCAAACAAGTTACAGTAAGAATGTTCACGGCAATGTTGTCAACAATAACGCGATAACTACCTCTTTATTATACGAAAATCTGCGATTTTCTCAATAAAATCCGGGGTTATTGTAACCGACGATTTTGGTTCCAATTGTAATTTAAAAAATGTAAATAGATGATTAAAAATAAGATTCAAAATAAGTTCAAAAATAGTAAAATTTTCCCAGTCAAAACTTATATTTATTTTTTATTTATTTGTCAACATCTTCAGCTAAGCTGTACAGACTGATAAAAAATACTATCTAACAAGGGTCTTAAACTTATTTCTCGTCACATTATAATCAAAATGATGGCTTACTTCATTAAATCTTCGGAGGCATCTTTGCAGTGGATGATTTTCACCGAAGACTGTTCGGTGCCTCGGAATCCACAAAAGCTGTCGTTGTCGGGACCTGCGAGCAGGAACATAAAAGTTTATTTGTTGCAAGAGATGTGTGCAATCCAAGCGGTTGCTCAGTACATCGAATGCAAACAATCTCTGCAAGTAAATCCTCCGCTGGTGAAGAGGCTCCAGGGTTATGAGTTGACATCGGTGTTCATATGGCGGTAGTCGGAGAGGGTCGTTCCACGGCAGGTTGCGCAAGGCAAATCTAATGAAGCAACGCTGAACTCTTTCTAGACGGTCAGCGTGTACAGCATGATAGGGAGCCCATACTTGAACTCCGTATTCAAGAATACTGCGCACCAAAGAACAGTACAGGACTTTCAGTGCGTGAATATCGCGGAAAACGGAACAGTTTCGACGAATAAAACCAAGGACGGCAAAAGCTTTAGCGGAAGTTATGGAAATATGGCCGTTGAAATTCAGCTTACTATCCATTGTTACACCTAAGTCTTTAATCGAATTGACTCGTTCAAGTTCTTCTGAATGTAGCAAATACTGGAAAGTTATATGCGAACGGCTTCGGTTGAAACTTATGATCTTGCATTTTATTGCATTCATCTCCATTCCATTGAACAGGCACCAGTTTGAAACAGTCTCAAGGTCTTGCTGTAGAGCAGCGCAATCAGCCATACTCCTGATGGTTCTGAAGACTTTTAGATCGTCGGCGTACATTAGTCGGTGCGATTGTAGGCGGTGGCATAAATCGTTAACGAAGAGAATAAAAATTAACGGACCCAAATGGCTGCCTTGCGGTACACCGGACGGCATCTCGTAGCTGCGGGAGTATACAGATCCAAGCTTGATGTAGGCAAATCTACCGTAAAGATAGGATCGTAACCAGATCATCAGCCATCCAGGAAATCCCAATCGTTCCAGTTTTGTCAGCGTTAACTCATGCGGTACCTTGTCGAAGGCTTTAGAAAAATCGATGTATATACTGTCGACCTGGCATCGGTCTTCAAGACTACTGTTGAGAGTGCTGACGTATGACATGAGATTAGTGATGGTTGATCGATTTTTTACAAAACCGTGCTGAAATTCGGAAATGACAGACTGAGAAGCTCTATACATTTTGTCGTGAATAAGCGATTTCAAGATCTTTGAGAAACAGCACAGAATTGAAATAGGACGATAATTTTCGACCCGGTGTTTGCTACCAGATTTGTGTATAGGCGTCACCGCAGCCAGTTTCCATGCGTCAGGAAAAACTCCTTCTGACAGAGAAAGGTTGAATAAATAACTAACGGGTTCTGCAAGTACGTTGGCACATTGTTTGACAAACACAGGAGGCAGCTTGTCCGGGCCAGGCCCCTTCGACGAGTCTATAGAGCTCAGAGCGTGTTCAACGTCGGCTGCTGATAATGTAGGCATTGAGAAATTAATCGTGTAAGATGGCAAGCTTTCCACCAGATTCTGGGAAACTGGTGGGGAACCCGAAGTATAAACGCTTTGGAAAAAGTCAGCAAATAACTTTGCAGACTCAGTAGTATCGTGAGAAGTAGCACCACCTAATGAGATTTCAGCGGGTATTGAATTGGACGCTCTCTTACTTTTAATGAAGTTCCAGAAAGATGATGGATTGGCCTTCATCTCATCCTGAATTCTAAAAACATACTCACGGAACGAAGAAGCTACATGAGCGTTGTATTCAGTCTCTAGCCTTTGTAGAAGAATCCGGTTTGATGACGTTCTGTGCCGAAAAAATCGACGACGAGCTGTATAAGCTACTATTTAAAAATAATTTACTAAATACAACATGTATTTGAATTAAACTATCTAAAATAAATCATTACTCTATCTTAGAAAGTGTATATAAAAACATCTAAGATAAATTTTTAATTTAAATTTGAATATAAAATATCTAAATCGCATAGGCTTGTACCACAGTAGATATATACAACACCAATACTAACACAAGTAAGTATGGTATCAGCAACGCAAACTATGGAACAACCGGGAAACTCAACCACTTTCGCACGAACCACAGTTCTAAGCTCAAGTACCAAAGAGTCCTCAAAACTGACTTTGAAAGTGAGAAGAAAATACCATGGATATTAAATTCACCAAATTCCGCAGTGCGATAAAGCGCGTAGTGAGCGATGTTCTTCCCAGGTAATTATCGTCGCTTTTATCCAATATCAGTAGCCGAACCATCCCCTAGTTTGTACCATGTGGATTCATTTTTATCAACCCAGAATCCCGATCGCAGTGGGACCGCTGTGCCGCTGCGGATTTGATAATGTCACATTCAGGCGATCACCGCCGCATCCATTTTTCTAATACTCCTGCCCGGAGTTGGTTGCTGCTATGTGAGGAAAGAGAAGCAGAACGGCCGCACCATACATTTGGGCCCTACACTATACACCTCACTCACTCACTCACTCACTCACTCACTCACTAACTCACTCACTCACTCACTCACTCACTCACTCACTCACTCACTCACTCACTCACTCACTAACTCAGTCACTCACTCACACACCCACACACACACACACACACACACACACACACACACACACACACACACACACACACACACACACACACACACACACACACACACACACACACACACACACACAATTCTTTAGTAAATTTATAAAAAACTGTATATAATAAGTAAGGGAAAAATAGGTTCAGGAGTTAGATCTAGGTTAAAAAATATATTTTCTAAGTTATGAATTCTAGTTTAATTGAATTAAAATTGAATTGTTGTTAATATTAGGTTAGGCTTTGTGCACAAATTAAGTAACGCAAAAAACGGGATTTTTTACCCCCTCTCCCCCCTATGTAACAATAAGTAACACGTGACCAGACTCCCCCCTTTAATTACGTAACGCTCACGGACCCCCCCCCCCTCTTTCTCAATATTAATAAAATCATCACAAAAACTGTTTTGGTTGTTGTTTTTATGTTTAATTCTCATTTGAGTAACTAGAAATTAGTAAGCCTTGCAAACATCAGTCAATTAATTTAATTTAGGTAACTTAAAGCTATTATAAAGATTACGAAAAATATTGCACTTATTCTATTGCATTTATTTAGGTTACTGAATGTTCTTAAAACTGTTACAAATGTAACTTCAACTAGTTTACTCAAATGACTTTAAATTATTTAAAGTATCACAAATAAAAGTTCCAAGTTTTTTCATATCACTTAAATCTAGTTAGATGTTTGCAACAGTATTTCATGAAATGCATAATTTTAACCAATTGCAGCTATTATAATCTAATTATTATTAATTTATTTATTAATTTTATCTGCTAATCAGAGTTTTCCTTTTGATCCGTGCAGTGCATGAATAAGGACGCGCTGTGCACGACTAATTCATGACGGCAGAAACATAGAACAACAGACTTTTGTATTAAATCAAACCACACATTAGTTTAGTTTAATGCAATCATATTTTTGAAACAACAAAATCTCTTATCGAATCCAACATTGTTTGTCAATTAGAATTTCTAACAGATATCATTATTGATTCAACAAAATAATTTTGTAGAATCAACAATAAACAAAAAATTTAACTGTATTTTTTTTATTGTTTCAGAGATTCTAAAATAAATAACGATATTTTTTTTTAAACTCATCCGCTTTGGTCGAATCAATGCAAAGGTGCATTGTTTCCAAAATCATTTTTTTTTCATTCAACAATAAATGCTTTTTGTATATAGAAGCCTCCTATGCAGCGCTTTGAGAAACAAAACAAAATTTAGTTGGTTCAATAACAAAATCGGTGTTGTTTGAATAAATAAAAATTATGGGTTAGCCGTGAATCAACAATAAAATTTGTAGAATCTATACAGAACAATATTTTTCTTAGCGTGTAGATGTATGATTTATGAAAAATTGCACCAATTGGTGATGCAAATAGTCAAAAGATATCTTTCGATTAGTAGATCACATTTAAATAGTAAGTCTCCATTTATCGAAGCTTGAGAATTTGTTCAGAAATCAAAAGAATGACTTAATTAATTTTTATACAAACTTCAGATTTCTTGCATCACTTGGTCATAAATGTGTTTCTATTATGGCCACTCCCATAAGAAACACATGCGATTGGCCATCAAAGGAACCAAAACTTAAAACTATGGCGATATTTGGTGCAGTGTTCCAGTTATGGTAAACATGATAAAATATACAAAAACAAAGTTTTGGCTCAGTTTAGATATTTTTCCTTTAAAATATGGATTGAATGCTTTCATTTGAGGAATTAAAAGTAGGGGTTTCCCAGAATTTTTAAATATAGTTCTCGACTAGTATAAATTAACCCTTTTCTACTTGCTACTTGCTACTTTGCTTAGTACACAGGAATCTTTTATTCATGCAAATTGGTTATTCACTTTTGATTTTTTTTTTTCAAATTGGCCCCATATGTCACAATAAGTAACGGTTGCTCAACCCCCCCCCCCCTTCATGCGTTACGTAATTTGTGCACAATGCCTTAATGAATTTTCTAATTTGCATATACCCTGAGAACAATAAAGGGTGTATTCGATAAAAATGGCACACAGAAAATCTTCTGTAACTTTTGAATCGTATGAGTAAAAAACCTAGAAATTTGAGTAGATCTTATCCATAGTGTATTATTTACATCTGCCAAGTTTCATAGTTATACATTCAGTAGTTCCAGTCATGTCGTCGAAACAAGAAATTGTCCGTGAGAAAATGTTGTGCACTCACAATCAAAATCCAGGGGCGTCCCACCGGTGGATTGCTAAAAGGCTAGGAATTGCAAATACAACTGTGTCTCGTGTAATAAGAACCTTCAAGGAGCGTCTGAGTGTCCAAAGGAAGGAAGGGAGTAGTCGTAAAAGTGGTCCAATGGACAGTAAAATGGCCAGGAAAGTCGTACAACAATTCAAGAACCGTACAAACATGTCAATTCGAGATGTCGCTAAAAAGTCTAAGGTGTCAGTCGGTTTTGTGCAGAAAACCATGAAGCGTGCTGGGTTACATGTTTACAAAGTGCAAAAAGCCCCAAACCGGAATGAAAAACAAAACATCACTGCGAAAACCCGCGCCCGGAAACTTTACACGAAGCTGCTCACCAAATCCGGTTGCATCGTGATGGATGACGAAACATTCGTCAACTTCCATTAACTTCCTGGGCAAGAATATTTCGTTGCCAAGTCGAAGTTCGATGTTCCGGAGGATGTTCGAAAGAAGAAACTATCGAAATTTGCAAAGAAGTTTCTAATCTGGCAGACGATTTGCGGATGTGGTGAAATAAGTGCTCCCTTCATCGCTTCCGGAACAATAAACGGTGCGATTTACACGGAAGAGTGCCTTAAGAAGCGTCTCTTGCCATTCATTAAGAAGCACAAAGGATCAACTCTGTTTTGGCCTGATCTAGCATCCTGCCACTACGCTCGAAACGTATTGGAGTGGTACCGAGCCAACGGAGTCAATTTTGTGCCAAAGGATATGAACCCACCAAATTCACCGGAACTTCGTCCAATTGAAAAATTCTGGGCAATTATGAAAACGGAACTTCGCAAACATCCCAAAACTAGAAAAACAGAGCTAGAATTGAAGAAAATTTGGGTAACAAAACAACAAAAACACTGGGAAAATCGGTTACGTACAAAATTTGATGGGTGGAGTGAAAAGGAAGGTGCGGGCATTCGGGATGGGAGACGAAATTGAATAAAACAAATGTTGTAAATCAAAACTCATTAGTAGTTCTTCATTCCCTGAAAATTTCAAGAAAATCCGATAATCAGTTTAATTTTGATGAGTATATATGTGTGTGCCATTTTTATCGAATACACCCTTAAGTAGCTTTTCCCTGAGGTACAGAATAGTCTTTCTAATCGCCGAAATGTTAACTATCAACCTTTCGGACTGCATCTCTCCCTTAACCTTTCTGAAAACTTCGTTCACTGAGTACCGCTCCAGTGAATTGCCGAAAGAATCGCTTATAATAATTCACTAATCCCACAAACGATCGTCCTTGCTTCGTCGTTTTAAACAGGTGAATCATATTTCGACAGAAATACGTGTTTTCGTGCACTTAAATCTAATTTCTGTTGTGCTTCGTGATCAGCCGGAACAAGAGAAAACCGTGTGTAGTTGGAAAATTACTTGGAGCTTTTTATTCTACGTCAAAGTTCACGGCCTGAAAGAGGCCGAGTTTATCTATGCAACGCCAAGGTTGCTGTGATCATCATACTTCGTTGCTATAACAACAAGATTTGAATTTTGTTCGGTGTGCTGCGATTGCACCTAACAATTTCTTCTAAAAAAAAGGACATGCTACAGCAATTCCAGGTCAATATTTGAATTCAGCGAAATCTATAAAATTCAACATATTTGCTCGATGGGAGTGAAATACTGCAGACTAGTGTAATCAAAACTCATTTATTCCTGTTAAACCGAACGCTGAGAAATCCAATTGATGTTTATAAAATGAATAAAGTAAAAACTGCATGACGAAAAGTCCTTGGTAGCAAACATTTAAAGCAAAATCCAAATTCGTTCTTTTCATACAAGAATAGAACATTTTATGTTTTCAACTCATCCGCCCAAGTTTTCATGTCGATCCCCAATAGTTTCAGCATCAATATGATCACGATTTTCAATTTACAGAAAAGTTTATAACGGCGCGAAAATGTTCCGCTACTCAAAACGAACGAATGTGCATTTTTGAGGACAGAGTGCGAACTTTTCAAATCACACTTCCAACTTCAGCCATAATGAGGCAAAAGAGGATGATCATAAAAATTAATTATCCTTCAACACACACATCCATAATAATCAGGCCCCCTCCCCCGCTCGGAGGAAATGCGAAAATCTAAAGCGACTGCCCATTACACTGGTCCTCCCACTGCACTGGATGCCGCATTTTGCCTCCATTTCCACCGTTTTCCAGCGTTGGCCAGTGTTAATCCTTAACCTGCGGCGGGTGGAATGGCGAAGATTTCCCACTGCAGAACGTGCCTTGCGAAAGTACGAGGAAAATCGCTCGAATGCCATTAAAAGGCTGGAGCACTTCGGTGGACACTGACAAGCTCCGACGGCACCTCAGAATCCGGACATCGATGGTCCGTCCCCGTTTAGTTCCATTCCCAATCATGCATACGATGATTTTTTCTTCTCCTGCGACTTAAAAGGGGTGGGGGGTGAGCAGCTGAGCTGATGCAAGCCGTGGGCGGAGGTCGTTAAAAACTTTTCCCTAGCCAGGGCAGTAGCTGATGCAGCATCCAACTCTCAGCCCTTCTCGAGCGCACTAAGGCCGCTAAGAAGAAGGAAGCTCCTCACTGCATTGGTTGGCTTTTAAAAGATAATCTGCAAAAGTTTTGCCCAGCCACCCACCCCCCGTCGGTCGTTTGTAGGTTGTTTTTGTTGTTTAAAAGGGAGCCAGAGTGGCTTCTGAAGAGTTCAAGAAGTCGTTCTTCCGACGCGAGGGGGTAGCTTTTCCACTGGGGGTGGGTGCGATTGACGGTGCATTATAAATGCCCGTTTGAAAAAGCGCTTTGGTTTCTTCCATTAGTCTTGATGGTCAGCTCTTTTAAGACCCATCAATTTTATTCTAAACAGATTAAGTTGTTATAAATTGCCACGTAATTTTCCCTGACTGGATGATTCAAATTTGGATACAAATTGGATGAACATAAATTATGCCGCACTGGTAATTCGATGGCAAATCACTAAATGGGATCGACTGAGAAATTTAAAAGTAATTTGAAAATGAAACACGATTCGCAGCGCCCTGCCTTCAAGCATAGTTCACATTCAAAGTCCATAAATAAGAAAGTTCATAATTCTTTCGAATTTGGCAACGTATGTGCCAAAACGATAAAGTTCGCCCGAAACAACTTAACCGCTTAAAGTTTGCATGATCCACTCGTTTTTCTTCTCCAGCCGCTGATATTGAAGCACTTCCCTCGGATCCCGAAGCAGGTCTAACGACGACGACGCCGGCGACAGTGACAGTGTGCCACAGTTTATCAAACGACTGAATGATCCCGAATGGGATGTGTATATTTTAACATAATTTGAACCATATGTTGACAACGCGAAACTTATGCCCGGTTGCCTTTTTTTCTCTCTCTTACTTCGAAGAGGAGGACGAAGAGGTGACTGATATTGGGTGAAAGTTTTCCCCGAAATCTGGGTTGACGTTGAAAGTAAAAGTTTTCACTTTTGTTCAACGAAGCCAATTGCCGCTGAAACGCGCTTGAAGGAGCAATGAAGTTTGGTAAGTCAACTTTATTGCCATCGAGCGGAGACAGATGGCGTGCGTTATTAAAGATTATTCTATCGGAAACGTTTAAGCGCAGCATTTGTTTTTAAGGGATACATGGCCGAAATCCGAGACCGCCCAAAATCCCACGTGCAATCGAACATCGAGCCCTAATTAAATGCACGGCACGAAAGCGGGCACAGTCGTTTCAAACTTTCGGTCCTCGGAAAGTGGCATCGCATATTCAAACACAATTCGGCCCTCGGGAGAACCTGCTTCGCAATTAGTGCACGCGTCCACCAAACCAAACACGTGAGACCTATCAATTCCGAAGCGTGAAACTACCAACCAAGCCAACGACCAAACCAGACCAACGTGCAACTTTTCGGAAAATCTCTATAATCTCACCAAACGACTCCGTCTTTCTCGATGGCAGTTGGTTCTGCCGTGCTGCATGATTCGAAAATCAACCAACCAGCGCCAAAGGCGCCTCCCCGTCCGCCCCTCCACCACCAGTGTGCTTAGGAATTGGATACTGATCTTCCAGCACTATGGCGTGTTTCTCTATGCGTGTTATTCTGAGAAAGAAAATCTCCCAATTGGATCATTGACACCGGAAAACCCAAGAAAGAGGAACTACTCGTTGGTTGTTTGCATGGCAGTGTGGCCAGCCTTGAGCAAATGAAATTTAAATCAATTAGCTTTTCTAAAGCACCAAAACTGATAAATCTAGACAAAATCGTCATAAGGTCGGAAGTAACAATTGTAAACAATGACTTAAAACATGAATTTCCTGGAAATGGCAGGCTGCTAACATCTATATCCAATGCCAATGGGAAGGTAATAACTCCCTTTACAGGTACACCTCGATAGTACGTACATCACCTTTCTCACTTCAAATCGAAATTGCATAAAAACTACTGATTGTATCTGAAATCAAATACAACAAAATGAAAGAGCAGAAGGTTACACTTTCGTTTGATTATATTAGATTTCAGATACAACCAGTAGTTTTTACGCAATTGCGATTTGAAGTAAGAAAGTTGACGTACTTATTATAGAAGTATACCTGTATCTGTTTCTGGTGCTATTTTGTTTGTAGGAGCAAGCAGATCCCAGAAAAATACGCTAGAAGTAATTGTTTACAAATGTTACTTTCGACCTTTTGATTATTTTGTCTAGAAATGGTCACAACATTTGTTTTCTTGCACCTGGTTCTCACATCTTGACATAAGTAATTAATGCATTGAGGTAAGGGTCGGTAACACCCCGTTCACACTACAAGCTATATTACGTGATGCAGAGTATCTTGATATCAAATGACATGTACATTATTTCCAGTGAAAACTAGATGTACAGTTGCTGATATCAAGATACTCTATATCACGTAGTATAAGCAGTAGTGTGAACATACTTTAACACTCAACATTGGTATAATAATCATGATTATTGATGCAAGAGTATGTACACGGAAGAAACAAAGTACCCAAAATTAAGTTCATTTCACCCAACTCTGGAGTAGGAATGGGCGATGTCGATGCGATTTTTACAGAATAGATATTTTTACCTCGATAAATCGATTTTTTTCATCTGATCTTTTCTGTTAGATATTTGACAACATCGATTTTTTTAGAGATGAAATCGATGTTTTATCAATTTGAAATTTTTCCACTTTACTGAGTGCAAAGGAGAATATATAATCGCCCAACACTTTCACCTGGGCGAATCGCCCAATAGCTTTCACCTGACAGTTGTTCATGGCATTTTTCGTTGGAACGAACAAAATTGTGAAAATTCGCCTTGCGTCAGGATAACATTTGGTTATGCGATTTTCCTGCAGAAGGCGATGTTGATTGATTTGATTGATATATGCTGTAGTTGTTGTTATGCATATATAAATATATAGAGGTTAATTTAACTTTTGCAAGCTTGTCAACACATGTGAAAGATTGATTGCAGAATGGGATGACTTTGCTGAAAACTGTCGTAAATAACCGAATTACCAAAAATCAAAAATAAGGTTGTTCCAATATTGTTTTTCACCTAATTGTCTCTTGTTAACTATTGATAAATTCCTTTTCTTATGCTATTTTGTTCATTCTTTTGCTCATGCGTTAACAGTAAATCCGTAGGATGATTTAAAAAATGTGGCTGTGTTAGACTAATATTTCTTATGCTCGAGTATAACGAATTTTAATGTTCGTATCGATTGCTTGATATAAACACACAGAGAACATACGTTCATCTTCGGTCTGCTACTTGTGTAAAACTTAAAACCGACATTTCAAATGTACGTCGTTATGCTCCTGGTAGGCGGCGCTGCAGTTGTGCGATAACTGCCATGTAAATGTTTATCGATAAAAAGCCTGGCACATAACCTGAAAAATTTTGTTTGTTTTTTCTCTGCACTTGCTTCTTATACCGACTGCCCATATGAACTTTTACACACGTTTTTCAAGAAAAGGTATATGGACATCAATGTTTGTTCACTATGATATAAAGATTCTTGAAAAACCGTCCACATACCTTGGTGATGAGATGACCTTGTAAACTTGCTCTTGAATAATTATTTGACAAATATTATAACAATTTGTTTAACAATAGGCCTTTTCTTTCAAAAATTAAAACAGAACCAGGTATATTCCATTATCTACACCCAGTTTCTAGAATGTAAGTTTTGTTCTACAAAATATCGATATTTTTCCGAATCGACTATTTACTTACGATATTATCGTGGATCGATTTTTTTAATTTAAAAAAATCGATGCCCCTGCATCGATTTAATTTTGCGAAATGCCCATTCCTACTCTGGAGTTCCGTGCGGGAAGCCAAATTTGAGTATATGCCATAGTACTCAAATTTGAGTAGCTGTATCCAAAGTTATTATTATTAGGTATTATTATTATTAGGTAAATTTTACCTAATGCAATAAAACTTGTGAAAACCAAAAAATAAGCACTTTTTCCGCACGGTTAGTTAGCAAATGTTATACAACATTTAAAATAGAGTGCCCTTCTGGTGATGATAGAATAAAAACATAAATTTTCTTGATAATTTTATGAATTTTGTGTGTTTCTTAATTTCCGCGATTTTTAACAATAACGGCTAGTTTAGTACCGTTACATATTTATTGTTTTTCGGTATATAAATCTGATATACGTCAAATAATAAAAGTTTGCAAACGCCTTCCATTTTAACTCAAAAATGAGTTGTCAATGAAGTACTCACCCATTGAGTAATCTTTACCTAATGTGCAGAATCAAATTTAGTCATCTCTCCAGTTCAACAACATTACTCAATTTTGAGTTTAAAATAACTCAATTTTAGGTACTTTGTTTCTTCCGTGTACGCAAAACGAAGGATCGCAGCAAGCCGTGCTTTGAAACTGACGTGTTTTGTTTTTCCTGCGTCGTTTTCGCGAAAAAAAAAGTCAAACAATAATTCGTAATTTAACTTTCAATAACAGTGAAATCATAAAATCTCCGCATGCTTTGAGTAAGACGTAGTGAATACAATCAATTTCCTCCAGAAATGTACGAGTGTCGGTAGTATTTCCCCGTTTTTCTTTGTGCTTCGCCCCGCAGCCGGAAGAAGAGCTACATTAGCTTAGTTCTGTTTATAAGTGGTTGCAAAAACACTCAAACTTAATCATTTATGTCCGGGTATAAGAATAACCCGGACATAAATGATTAAGTTTGAGTGTTTTTCCTCTTCGTCGCGATGATTATTAGCAGGTTTGAAGTTCGAAAGTTCGATAAAGAGTCGCCTCATAGCGGAGATTTTGAGTATTGGCAGGATGTGGAGTCAAAATAAAAAGAAGACCAGTGCAATGTAGAAAACGGCCATTTGCTGGTCAGAAGCAACAAACGAAAACAATGCGCATGGTCCCGTGAAAAGCCAGCCCATAATTTCAGATGCATTCACCACGAGTTTTGTTATGTAGGTTGCATATCTAACTGGCGGTTTAGCAAACGAATTTCGCGCCAAGTCGTCTTCGTGGTTGGAAGTACCACATTATTTTTCGTTCCCATCTTTAATTTTTCCAAAAAAATCTTGTTAATCTGTGTTTATCTGCAGAATATCTTGGCAAAAATCTTTCTTTTGTTAAAGTAGAATGGAAAGTTTTCAGGTGCCTGAATGCTCATCAAATCACATTTATTTTGATAGGCCGACACAAAACGGTCTTTTCAATAGAGCTTAAGTGTATTTATCGGTTTCCCTACATCAAACTACAGCAAAATGGATATTCTTTCTTAAGGAGTTCTGGAATTAGCAGAAAGTTCGCAGTTAAGTTTACTTAACTAGCAAGGGAAATGCCTGCTTCCCGTCTGCTCGTTTAAAACACAGCAGTTTTATCCATTAAGTCTTCAAGTCATCCAATTCTTCTACCTCTATGCCCTTACAGATGATTGCCGTCCTCAATTCACAATACTCATTCTAATTGGCCTGTTTTTCACCGCTTTCAAAGATGATCGGATATAGTTTAATAATCGAGTAGAAATCCGTCAAAGTGTACAGCTTCTCGGGGTCAACGCTCGATGCAGTAGTCAGAACTGGGTCGTTCAGATCAGAGCGCATCTGTTTAATCAACTTGGCATCGAAAGCACAGCAGATCGAGTAGATAGTCGTTTTCCTGGTATCATCAAGAGTTCCGGATACAAGCATTTCTCCTGCTGTTACGCCTATATGGATTTTTGACTTCTTACGACGATGTTTCTCAAAATCAAAAACTCTGAAATCCGTCCGGCATTTTAGGTAATCATCCACTCAACTATTTGCAAGGAGAATCGTCAGCAGGGACTTCAGCTGATTGTGCATGGTAGGAAATTCCAGACTCTTTGACTGTAAGATACGATTCGCGTTTTGCTAACGGGCAGAACGTAGCTCAAGAAGTGAAGAAGTGGTTGCGTCATCTGGTCATTGGAATAACAATGGATGCGCTGTGTGGTATGATTGTTGCCGCAGTTGGGTTTTAACGTGAAAAACAACACGTTCTCCCGAAACCGTTCCAAATTCCTTTTGAGAACTAACTCCAACGACAGGAATCTAGTGGCAGATGGATGCAGAACTTTCAAAGGCTTCAATTCCAAGATACTTTTTATCATCTGGAATTCCTTGGATCGTATCGGATTGAAGCAACTGTGCCAGGTACAATGGCTGCTTTCCGTATTCTGCATGCATAGTATGCAGAAGGAACCAGTAAATTTGACAATTATAAAATGGGGAAGATCAGAACCCATAATTAATGATGCTCCATCTGATCTACAGCTCTGAAGCCTTTTTTTAATCGATGCCATCGATATAGAACTGTTTAACAATTACTCTTATAAATATAGATTTTCGCATTACAAGATCATACTTAAGGAACATTGAAACAAACTTTTCGATAGCGGAATACTTGACGAAGTTATTGAAGTTTTTTCTGGAGAACTATATGTAAGAATCTCTGCAGACTTATACAAAACTTAAAAAATAATTCTACAAAACCCCTTGCGTAATTTTAAAATTAAGAATTAAAAATATGAGATTATGGAATTCATGCCAAATAATCTTCTTAAATGTCTCGAACATATCAGAATTTTCTCCAAGAACTACTTCAAGAATTATCTTATAGTTTTTGTGAAGATCTTTCAGGTGTTCTCCGGAGATTCCTTAAGAATAACAAAACTTCACAAGTTTAGATATTCCTTAAAAAAATAATCACACGAATGTTTTGAAAAACTGCCGATGAGATGCTAAAAGAAGCTCATGAAAGACGGAATTTCCGGAATTTTTGTTTATTTCTGATTCATGGGATGTGTTTTAACAATTCGTGTAAGCAAAACATAGTTATTCGGTATTTGCATAAAATTTTCGAACTTTGCGGTTAACTCCGTCCATTAGGGTTTGTACAGACTCTTCAGAAATCGTAGAAGCCGTCTTTGTCCAAATTTGCTGGAAGTGTTTGATGTCTTTGATTCCTTGCTTCTTTCCAGAAAGCTTCCGCTTCATCAGTGCTCAATATCTCTCGATTGGTCGTAGCTCTGGGCAATTTGGCGGGTTTGAGGTTTTTGGTACAATGTTCACTTGATTTGCTTGGCACCATTCCAACGCAGTTTTGGAATAGTGGCATGATGCCAAATCGGGCCAGAACAAAGGTTTTTCTTTGTGACTTTTGATGAAGGGTGGTAGCAATCGCTTCTGCAGACACTCTTTCTGATAGATCTTCTGTTGATTGTGCCTGTAGGGACGAAAGATTTACTCTTTTTGCCACACGTGCAAATTCCTTGCCAAACAAGGTATTTTTTTGGAAAATTTCGATGCCTTCTGCATTCTGAAATGCTCAGCTGTAGCATTTCTGGCCATATCAGAGTAAAAAGCCAGCTCTGGAAGCTGCTTGAAATCCTTCAGGACATAAGTTTCATGTAAACTTCGTCAAATATTCGCAGTACAAACGTCGAGCCCGTGATTTTGCTGTCAAGTTCTGTTTGTCGTTGCAATTTGGAACTGTTTTTACTTTATTCGACTTAAGTCCCAAACGTTGTTTTGATTTTTGGACCAAACCAGGCGACATCCCTATTTTACGAGCCATCGTTCGAATGGAGCGATTTGGGTTTTTCGTTAATATCCTTTTCACCTTTCGGTCCATGACAGGATCAGCGCGTCCAATGCTTTTGTCACTTCTCGGTTTCCTCTCCACCGTCAAACGTTCCAAAAATGATTTAAGCACATCGTGAACAGTGGATTTAGGCAAATCCAATGATTTTTCAAGGTCGCGTCTTTTCCATCATAGATTCTCAGCTATACTACAGTGAAATTTTTTATTCCTGCGTGCAATATTTCGAAAGTTACAATGATTTGAAGGTGTCCGGATTAATGTGGATACAGACCTTATGAATTCTAGACAAAATCGTCAAAAGGTCGAAAGTAAAATTTGTAAACAAAGGAAATGCCAGGTTGCTAACATCTTTATCTACTACCGACGGGAAGGTAAGAACTCCCTGTATCTGTTTCTGGTGCTATTTTGTTTGTGGAAGCAAGCAGATCCCAGAAAAATACGCTAGAAGTCATTGTTCACAAATGTTACTTTCGACCTTTTGATTATTTTGTATAGAGTTGATTCCTGCACTCTACTCAACAAACCATAAGCCGGAACCCACAGCTTCACCACATTTCCGAAACTAAACGTACCGGAGATTTCTTCCCTTCGATTAAACATGAATTGGTGCTTGGACAAAATATGCCAAGATAACATCGTCACATTTCCAAATCCGGTCCTAGGAAAAGCCACAGCTTCTCCAACACTGCTTCCTTGCTAATCTGAATCTAAGTGCCGTTTTATTCCGGAGAAAATATCCCCCCACATTCGTGCATGGCAAACGAAATCAGATCTCACTCTTCGGGTTCCTCTTGGTTCCTCACGAGTCGGCAACCCGAAATGGGTTGTCACATATCCTAGCCCAGGCCAACTAACACTTTTTGATAGCCGGTGAGGCACAAGTGAAGCGGAAAAATGTCAAAAACAAATAAACACCGTTCTTCCAACAGCGAGATACGTCCTACCTATAGGACATGTGGTGTTGCTTGCCATAGTTAGGGCTGGGGAGATCTGTTCTCATCAACATGCGCACGTACGTACCGGAGCTTTTCCGCAAAGAAGCTGCAGCTGCATGAGTTTGGAAGAATTTTCACACTCAATTACCGGAAACTTTCTCCATTTCCGGAGCAGCAGAAGTCGAGACAGACGACATCAGCAAATGTGAAACTGAGAGCGCATCTAATGCACCTTTGGGCGGGTGGAGAAATTGGAGCTGGCGTGGAGACCATTATGCAGCATAGTTCTTTCGGAACAACATACTAAGAATGCTTTTGCACGCTCCGTTGCATGCCAATGACGCCGTTTTGGATCGCATTATAGCTCTCTCCTTTGTTGTTCGGAAGACTGAAGGCTCGGATGTGCCCCAGAGGTTCAATCGCTTGAAATTTGGTGTTGATTTTATTAAGATTAGCCAAAGGAATTCTCGTAAAATTATTGCGTTAATGAACATTGAGTTCGCGCTGAGAGTAATTTCTCTCTCAGCCCACACAGAGTAGCAAACTTTTCAAAACGACGGCACATTAAGCATTCCGGCATAACATATGCAAACCGACAAATTTTTAAACTTCTTCCCCATATCAGCTCAGACTTCCGAGACGACGGAGAAAAAGGAATCGCTGGATGCAATCTCGTCCCGTAGGTATTTCCCGACGCTCGCTTGCTGCATCGATGCCGTCGTCTTTCTCGTGGTTGGCAAAAGTGCCAAAGAAAAGTATTGAGAGTGATAAAGGGCATCCTTACCCTCAACCCCACCTCGACAAGAAACCAAACATAAGCACCAATTTTATAAGTAATTCAATTTAAACTTTTCCCGTAGATCCTTAAAAATGGTTCCTGTCTGTCTGTGTGTCGGAAAACGCGATGCGCGGCAGGGTGGAGCTTATAGAAACTCATCACCACCCCACTGCTGCAACAGCGACCAAGGCCAGCATCCAAGAAGGCGTTGAGCTGCAACTCTTGGGAGACACCTTCCAACCGCTCCTCATTCACAATGCAACGTGAGTGAGTAAATAAAAGAAAGACTTCGGCAGGAAAAAGAACAGCAGCTCGAAACTTATTCCCGGCATACGTCGGGTTCAAGGAGTGGAGTGGAGGTCTTGATTTTGGGCCAACTATTTGGTGGGGGGTTTCGGTTTCCTTCCTCAATAGAACTGTGTTTACTTAGCATTCCCGAGCACGGGGACGGTGGGGCAGGGCCGCCTTCAGATTCACCACCAGGGGAAAGTGTCTTGTGAAAGTGGATTCTTCGGGGTTCCGCATGCAAAGATAGCTCGATGGGATGAAGTTTGATTGGAAGGAAGTAGCAGCCAAGGGAAAGTTTCCCTAAGGGCGTGTGAAATGTGCACTTAATTATTCACATGTATTTTAAGCTGGGGAACATTCTTTCGATAATTAAATACTTCTTTCACCGGGGGAGTTTTGTGGCAAATTAAAACATTTTTGTTCGTAGATACGTAATTGCTTCCGTTTCGGGAAATTATCCCTAAATCTTTTTCAATCTACTGATTCCAAGAGTTATTTTGCGCTGTAGTTGTAATGACAGTTGAATTAAGCGGTGCACTCGTTGAATGATGGCCTAAATTGTTAATACCTTTCGAGCATGTTCCTGACATATGTACATTTTTGTTCGATTAATTCTAATTTGAATGAAACTTTGCACATGCATTAAGCTATGGAAATAAAATTTTGGCCACCACTGATTTTTTTTTCGACATACGAGTAGTTTTGGGGATGGAAAGGAAAGGGCGGATGAATTTAAATCAGGTCAAAATTCATCATGGATCTGGATGTGAGTTATGTAAACAATCGGACATCATGGATCTGGACTTTGAGCGTTGCAATTTCACTTCTGTCAATTCTGAGCTATGTTCGGTGGATTGGGATAATTACCTACAAGGGAATTCCGTCGACGCCAATGTTATCTTGTTCTACGAAAAACTGTTCGGAATATTGCAATCGAGAATCCCTCGCCACCGTGAACAGTAGAGCTAAGAAACTTTTGTAACAGGTTAAGCAAAGTACTTAGACGGTTCTTCGCTTCAAAATCTGCCGAAAACAGGAATCTAATTTATCTTGTGGAATCTTCCTATAATGATCCCGAACACGGACAGTTACGGTGGTACAACTATTACGGGAACAAAACTGGAGCGAGCTCAGTCTATTCGAGATTTTGGTGTGATAACGTTTGCATTTAAAAAAATGAACATTTTTCGGATGGTGATATAAAAAAGCTAAGACAGATAATTGCTTTTGATCAATTTCCCATGGAAGGTAGTTATTTAAGCTTACTTGCAAAACAATTCTACGGCCTTCCGGCAGTTAACCGGAACATTCGCCATGGCGGACGAAAACATGCGTGTAGGCATGTTTTTAAGTTCTTTCTTCGTTTTATTTAACAATTCCTCCTCAGTTTTCGCGTCAAAATTGTTTTAGTAGACGGTTCAGATTGGCCCAGAAATTCTCGATGGGATGCAGCTGGGGGATGTTGGACGGGTTCGCTGACTTGGGTACCACATTGATATTCAGCCACTTCATCTTCTTCAACGATCGTTTCGAGTAGTGGGCCATCGCCAAATCCAAAAAACACCGCGCCTTTGCCCTTATGGTATTTCTTGATGAACGACGCAACTTCCGTAGGCATTTCGTACTATAAATGTCCCCGTTCAGGCCAGTCCGGATCGAAAGAAGAGTGGCTTCGGCATCCCCTTCTCGCAAATTGTCAGACACAGCAGCGGGGAACTTGGTGTGTGAAATGAACTTCACCTCGGAGCTAACTTCCTTCGTGGGGGAAGTAGAATACGAAGTGCCCTGCCAGTCGTTGCCATCCAGGGTGATATAAGTCTCGTCGTCCATCACCACCGCCACGTCGCGATTCGCCGGGAAAATAGAGTTCACCATCTTATTCAGCCGCTGCCGCTGCGTCATTGCCTGCAGCTCCGAAACCAGTGGACGCGACTTCCGCTTCCTGACATGTATGTTCATGTTCGCCAGGTACTTTTTTACTGTTTGGCCGGTTGAACCGATCTCCCAGCCAAGCGCACGCAGCGATGTAGCCAATTTTTCCTCGGTCTTCCTCTTCAGCATCCTTGGGAGCTTCTTGTCGCTCAGGGTCGTCGGCCGTCCGAAACCGGGCTTTCTTTCGATGCTCTGATTGTTGTCTAATAGTGCAAAGATGTTGTAGATGCCGGAAGTGCCGCACGATGTCCGTTTTCGACGCGTCGGGGTGGCGTTCTTTGAACGCGCACACTTCTGAACGGAGTTGCTTTACTGTTTTTGCCATCACGGTTAGAGTTCGACTGATGGAGCTGTCAAATTTTGACTGCTGACTCATGGGTTACTATGATTGATGCTGCATGGGTAGTTTGGTCAGTGCGGGTGAAATGAAACCCATGAAAAATCGGCAATTTCTGTCCAATCTTATTAATACAAACGTTACTTCGAGATTTCAAGTAGGGGAAGGTCCATTAATTATGTCACGCAGTAAGGGGGAGGGGGGGGGGGGTTGGGAAAACGTGACGATCCATGCAAAAAAATTGAAGGTCCATTCAAAAAATGTGACAGATGGGAGGGGGAGGAGTCAGTTTTTGCGTGACGTAATTAATGGACGTTCCCTAGACGATGAGCAGTTGTCGCTGACCACTTTTCCTTCACGGCCGTCCATTCGTCTTCGTGGTGACGTATCCACTGTTTCATTTGCTCGTATTCTGAAACTGGTAAAAATACGGGTTTAGTACAAGTGCTTCCGACATATTTAGAGGAAATCCAATATTGTAATTTTAACTAAATTCGATGCTCATACAGTCACTTATTATTCAAATCGGTAGATTACGTGCGTAAAACTTCTTGAGCGTATTATATTCCAAAAAGACATATTCCAGAAGCCTAGACCAACATGAGATAAAAGCCAAAACAAAGTGTGTAAAGTTAGTTTTGCTACTGTTGGGCATATTGCGTATTTCATCCGCCCACGGAAACCAACACCATCAATGGCAAAGAATCGCTCTACCTTATGGCAGTACTGGTTTCGTGGGAGGGCTGAAAAAGCCCCTTCAGAAGCAAAGCTACCTTTGTGAACAAAAATCAGTTAGGCTCTTATCTCATGTTACGTGATGTGACAGTTCATTTTTAGGTCACAATAAAATATATGGTGAGAAGGTCAGTTGAAGGTGAAGAATTCAAGAAAACATTCTAATTTATGTTTTTATAATAATGTAAATGTCTGAATGTAAAATTAACTATCTGTCTCCACTTACACTAGTGTTTGACTGATGTAACTTTTACATTTGGTAGCCTCGTAGTTGATGTCCTTCTGTAAATATTTATTTCATTTGTGTTCCTCCGAAATAGTTTATTTAATTATTTATATACATATATATTTGATTGTTTATTTATTTATTTATTTATTTATTCAAAGATTTGTTATTTACATTCAAAATTTATTCATATTTGGTTAAAATTTTGAAATTTTGCGGAAAAAAGTGGTAGGTAATTTGAATTTGTTAATGCTATACATGCAGCCAAATTGTCGGAGTAAACGGGTAATTAAGAATAGGACATCAATGCGTTTTGTGTTAGCGTTTAAGTTTTTGCCCGTCATCTGTCATCGTTCGTCCATTACCGTGCCTTCAAGTTGTCAACCTCATCTTTGTTGTCGTGATACACATCGTCATCGGGTCTAAGAATGTATGGATGATGAGGATGATAAGGAGGGAGATGAAATTGTGATGATTCATACATCCATATAAAAGCGGGTGGTAGAATATAGTCAGAGGTTTTTTACATTGTGCAAAGCCCGGAAGAGTGATGATAGAGTGTCGGTCCGCTTGTTATTCCCTCGCCATACTGACCGCGATTATTCCCAATTCGAAAGTTTTAAAAATCCAAAGTTAAAATACCGAACATTAAAAAGAACCAGAAAGTTAATATACAGTACGGGTCATCGAAAATCTCCACTGACGGTTAGAAAAGTGCACCATAGACAATTACGTTAGTTTTAACCGCGCTAGTTTTCGGTGATCTTATCTTATGCCCCAGAATCGAACGAGCCAGTGGTGAACAATTGTGCAAGACTAGAGCACAGATACAATCCGATGTTCCCGATGTAATTTCCTGTAAGACTCTGTTCCCGCTTGTAATCTGTGTTCCCGCCCGATGATTATGCATGCCAACGGACTCAACGGCCGCAACGGTGAGCTGAAGCGAATTTAATTTCAATAAAACCTGTCCAAAAAAAATTGTAATCGCTTTGTACTTTTTTGTATTTAATTAAGGGGGGTATACAGTTAAAACGAGAAAAAAAACTCATTTTTGAAAAAAAAATTCAGGCGGATGTTTTAACTCAAATCAATCGAAACTTTTTTACAATTATAAGTGTATCCATGAAGTATACAAAAATATATTTTTCGATCTGAAACCTGCTAACCCAAAATAATTACATTAATTACATTAAGAGTTAGTAGATGAAGAGAGAAAAAAAAAAAATTGCTCATTGTTCTTCCACATTCACATCCACATTGTTTTCGCCATTTTATCACATTTTTCCGTATTCAATAATGAAATATTACAACAATTTTTAATTCATATAGAAGGTACTACTATAATTAAGAAATCCTATAAGTATCAGTTTGATCGCATTATTAGTTTTTGAGCTATCACCGGCATAAACTCCGAAAATGCTGTTTTGAGAAAAACGCGTTGAAAGTTTTAATTATCGGTCTGCGCGCGAAAAAGACGTCTTCGAAAAACGATGAAACTTCTTATGCAAAAAAAATATTGAAATATTTGGTCATTCTAACTGTATATCCCCCCTTAAATGTATGGCCGTCTTAACCTCAACTACATTTGCCTTAATCTCTTGTACACGGGAAATAATGTGTTCTTCAAATTGAGAAAACCAGGTCATGATTTCATGCATATGTTGTGTTTTATGTTATGAATATACACCATGAACAATATTCATGATATCATGAACTATTTTTCGACCGCAATGAAATCTTTATTTGATCGGGTTAAAACCATGAGGTGACTTCATGATACTGAAAACTTTATTCATGAATCTGGCAAATCTACTTTATCGACTCTAAATGTAAACAAAAAAATACTACTAACTTCGGGATTAGAACCTGTTGTTGATGTGAAGTTCTGTGATCGGACCTGGTGGACGTACCTACTACACTATTGGAAATCTTGAACAGAACTTGATTTATGAAGATGATTACACAACTGTATATTAGAAGCAAAACTATTTATCGAAAGTTCATGACTCGCATCGCTCATTTTATTCCTGAAACCATGAATAAGAGACATGAATTCATAAAATAAGATAAGAATTACCCGCATAACTAAAAACAATTTGCTATATAGTCAAAACTATAATTCGAATGTAAGATATATTATCACATTATATGTTATTATTATCGAAAAGTTTAATCTCGTTTTCACCATGTAACCCCTACATTAACACATACTGTTAATGCATGACATATTGTTACTGAAAGGTTTATTATTGTCTGCACTCGGTCTGGATTATATACCAACCTTTTGGCATAGAGTTCAGCAAAAATTTTGTTCATGAAAATTGCCACTTTTTTATGGTAACCTAACTTAACCGCCTATTCAGCATATTGTTATTTGGCCTTTTACCATCAGGCATATTGTTAAAACTATATAGGAGATTGTTGGATAACAGTTGTCAACTGTAAGTGTAAATGTCGTAACAATAACGGAAATAGTATAGTCACTAGATTCATAGTCTGGCGGATACAACAACGGGAGCCAATTTGAACTGTCAGTTGGCGGAGCCAATCGAGCATATCTCGAGTAATTCATGTTAAGGGCCTAAAAGCCATTTGTAGACAATGACTTTAAATATCGATTTCTCCTGAATCTTAAATCACTCTCGTAAAATGAAAGCAGCATTTGGTAGAAGAATGTTAGTACTACCATATGGAGTAGCAGGATATAGTGAGATTCTCGTAATTTGTGAGAAATCAACGTTGTTTACAAATGACTCTTAGGCGCTTAACATGAATTACTCGAGATATGCTCGATTGGCTCCGCCAACTGACAGTTCAAATTGGCTCCCGTTGTTGTATCCGCCAGACTATGAATCTAGTGACTATAGGAAATAGTCGTCAACATTAAGGGAAACGGGCCAAGAATGGTTTGTGATTATGCGGGAAGTTTCATGCTTTTTGTGTGTTATCCGAGAACTAAAGACACGACCCGTAAAAGAAAGTTCGAGAACCCCTGTGCTTACGCCGTTTTCATTACAGGGGTTCGCAGATAGATTTCAACAGCGAGAAGCAACTCAAGAGATAATATTTATGTACTACTCTACTTTTATTTAGGAAGTTTTGTTTGCCTTGTTTCTACGTATAAGTACGGACATCGAAATTGGCCATAAAAACATGATACTGCTGAACCCTTTAGCGATAAAAGAGTCAACTTACGCGCTGCTTCAGACAAAAGGTCTTGTTCTCGAGATTCTTCCGCCGCTTCTGCAACCAAATTTCGATCACTAAGATTTTGGGATTTGTAATCCTTCCTTTTTTTTTCCCTGTATTTTCACAGCAGCTTGATACCAGGTATTGTGAAAATAAATTGAAAAAAAACTACACTGAAACTTTGCACGTTGGAGGTCCTTTATCGGAATGTCTTTTAGTTGAAAGTTCGCTTGTTGGAATGTCTTCCAATTAAAAAGCAGGTAAATGTCAAACGGCAATGTCAAATGCACTGAAATGCAGTTTAGTGTCACATTGACATTTCTACTAACGAATGTCATTCGCTAACTGGAATATAAGCATGTGCCAAGGAGCAAATAGTCACTCTATGCAGAATATGAGTATTGTTTTAGCATTTTGTGCAGTATTTTACAAGACGTTCCTGGCAGCTGATCACTCGTTTTATATAATAAATTATTATGAAAGAGATAGTAATAGCATAGACTAACTCTAAGACCAGTAGGTCCCATACAAAAACGATTTTTTTCTTGGCTCAGTCAGTACTAGAATATCGGTCCCAAGCTTGGTCCCAAGCTTAATAATGCGCCCCTCATAATGAACTCACATGAACACACTCTCAAATATTCTATCAAAATAACACAGCAAATCAAAACAAAGGCGCAAATATGTATAACAAGGTGCTGGCTTCAAGGTGTAATTCGGACCAAGGGGTTCTACAACAGTGAACCAATTTCAAATCGCTAGTTGCATATTGATTGTTGGTAATAGCAACAATCAATATGCAACTAACGATTTGAAATTGGTTCACTGTTGTAGAACCTTAGTCGAAATACACCTTGAGCTAACACCTTGCTGTACATATTTGCGCCTTTGTTTTGATTTACTGTGTTATTTTGACAGATATTTGGTGTGTTCATGTGAGTTCATTATAAGGTGCATTATTGAGCTGGGACCGAGCTGGACGATCTAGTACTGACTGAGCAAGAAAAATCGTTTTATATGGGACCTACTGTCTTAAATTAGTCTATGGTAATAGCGCGAAATAATAACATCAATACCACCAACTAGCCAGATTTCAGAATTTCTTAAAATGGCTTAACCCAAGTATTAACCAAACACCTGAAGCAGAGTGTATCGCAAATTTAATGCATATTTACGACACTTGCAAACTATAAATGCATCATCAAAGTTTAATTAAAGCGGAAAGTATAATATATATTCGTTAAATGTGCAATGTATGCTCATTCAGCTGCCTGGTTCCTTGGGAATGTTATTGTAAGAATGATTCCAAATATTATCGATCGAATGCAAAGACAAAACAAAATGACTATGAGCACAGAGAACAGACGTTCATCTTCGATCTGCTACTTGTGTAAAACTTTAAACCGACATTTCAAATGTATGTCGTTATGCTCCTGGTAGGTGGCGCTGCAGTTGTGCGATAACTGTCCTGTCAATGTTTATCAATAAAAAGCCTAGCACATAACCTGAAAAGTTTTGTTTGTTTTTCTCTGCACTTGCTTTTTATACCGTTTGCCCAGATTAACTTTTACACACGTTTTTCAAGAAAATGTATATGGAAATGTAAATGGATCCATGTCTGTTCTCTGTGCTATGAGCAAGACACGTTTGTGGGTAAAATGAAGTTCGTATTTCCACTACACACTTACCTCCGGCTTCGCAGGAAATAACTCTTTGAGTTCTGCGGCCCTGAGTGATAATCATTGTGCGCAAGAGCCAAACAACCCAACATTAAGTTCAGTTCACACCAAAGGACAGCCAAAAGTACACTCAAAATATTCGGATATTTTTATGGATTCACTAAAGGGTGTCCAACGTCGAATTGCATTACGGAAAAAACGCGGTAGAAAATTACATAGCTGACCAAATCTTTTCAAACTTTCAGACAATGAAATATAATCCATAAATTAGCTTTTGGCTTATTAATTTCATTCAACTTCAAAAACATAACCGTACGCTCGCACCTTTCGCTTTACTTCACTCTTTAGGTTCTGTACAACAACTGGTTCTTCTGTACGGAAACCCATTTTTTCTTCATGTCTTCCTCAGATTTGACATCCTTGGGATGGTTCCGAAAGTGCCTACATCATTCCCCAGAATTTTTCGATGAGGGGTACGAAAATTGGCTCCAGGACAACATTTGAATAGTGGCATGAAGCTAAGGACTGTATCGTTAATTATGAGTGCACCGAAAGTTGCTGTATTTAAATATATTTTACTCATTTTGCAACTCGAATTCATTTACATTGTTTATTGACCATCAAAAAAGCCAATTACATCAGTATTCATTTGATTTTTCGTAGATCTGGCCAGCTCTCACACTTCCTTCTTGATGTTCCTCATGAGATTTTGCACAACCGTTCCGTCGATGGTTTTGCTTACGTTTACCCAATCTTTTTTCAATTTGATGATGTCAACACCTTTTTTCCAATTTTTTCGCAAAAAAAATCGATTTCTTTGAATTTGGGACACCCGTTCCACGCTTCACGGTATAAAACTGTGCCCCTGGAAGTGCCCTGTAGTCCATTTTGACGCACGTCTCGTCATCCATGATAATGCACATGTCATTTTTGTTCAAAACGGCGTCGTACAGCTTCCGAGCCCGAGTTTTCACGGAATCCGCCTGAATTTGGCTGCGTTTCGAACACTTTTGTTTCCGGCACGTCTTCAGGGAATCCTGCTCCTTTGCACGTTTGACAATTCCAATCGTCGTTCCACACTTGTTTTTGTGCAATCTCTGATGGATACCTCCTTTTATCCTTCAAAAACTTTGCAAATTTATTTGTCCAAATCGGGTTTGACGCACCTGTTTTTCTACCACGGCCGGGTAAGTTCTTCAATGTGTTATGCATAACAAACCGGTTGATCGCATTTTGGACCGCACATACACTAACACCTTCTTTTTTTGCCAATTTTCTTAGCGGTAATCCCTTTTCAGTGCAGTACTTGGTCACAATTGATTTTCGCTTTTATTCCGTAAGACCTCGCATTGTTCCGCTTGAAGTAAAACTTCAACTTTTAATGAAGGTTTTCGTTTGTTTACAAGGTAAGCAACACATTGACACTAAACAACTGTCAAAAAAGTCAGAGTCTTTTTCATACAGAACCTAAAAGGTGTACTCATAATTAACGATGCAGTCCTTAGATCCGGAAAGAAGATCGTTGAGCCCTCGCGTTGCTTCAACAGAGGAAACAGACGCTTCTGTAGACACTCCTTGAGCTAGATTTCCCCTTTTTCAGTCCCGGTAGTCCCGGGATGAGCAGATCGCTTGCCAAATCATGTATTTTCAGCCCAATTTTGAAAGCCCCGGAAGCTGCCGGAATTCCGCCTTGACGTAAGTCTGATCATCCATGATGAGACAATGAGGCTTCGTCGGCATCTGGATGTACGGTTTTCGATCCCATGACTTTCCCACCGTGTTTTGCCGCTCGCCACGATTTGTAGCCTTCTACACTTTGTACGTATGCAGCCCCTCCCGGTCCTTGGGTATCACAATTAAAGGATTGCCCACATCCCTGACCAAAGCATTGGGATACCGCTTAAACGCTTTCACGACACGCTTGTGATCCTAATCACTAACAGAACATCCATCCTGACCGCATTTCTCCTCCCGTTCGATGCTCAGACTTTCTAAGTTACGTTTAATCACCCGACTCACCATTGACTGTACGATTCCGAGTTGTTTTCCGATGTCCCAATGAGCGAGTTCAGGATTTTCCAGGTGCTTGCGCAAAATCAATTCGAGACGTTGCTTTTCAGGTGACGCCATTTTTTTCCAGTTTTCGAAAAGCTGACAGCGAAAAAATACAACAACAAAAAATACTCCAAACTAATTCTACCCAAATTGTCAAGAGAAAATACCCAATGGCGAATTTTCTGCGACGGTTTTTTCCGTGATACAATTTGATGTGAGACACCCTCTAATGGAAGACGAGACGTACATTACGACGAACGCCAAGTAGATCACCGTCCTGTAGTTTATCGTCCCCCGCCTGTATGTTCCGGAGTTGTTCCGGATGAAAAAAGTCGACAAATTTGCCAATAAGTACTTGGTGTGATCTATCGGTGCGGCCAATTCCGCACGCTGTACATAACGACTGGCACCATCGACGGCCAAATATGTAAAGAAGAATGCATCCAAAAGCGCCGGCTGCCGCGCCTCTAGGCCCACGAAGATGACACTCTGTTTTGGCCGGATATGGCATCGGGCCATTTCGCGAAACCGGCAATGGAGTCGTACGAAACCAACGATGCAAATTCGCCAAACTCAACAGAAATTCACGGAATAGAAACATTCTGGGCGATTATGAAGGGCAAGCTCCGGAAAACAGGGAAGTTCTTTAAAAAACGCAAGTGTTGAACACGATTTGATGGGCGTTTCTTCCAAGGTGCGGGAATTTAGCCTAGGAGAGCATGAAATTTAGCATAAAATCATAGCTTATATGTGTTTATTTATTCTCTGAAAGGTTCCAAAATATCCGACTTAAAATGAATTTTCGGTGATCATTTTTGTCTGTTGCATTCTTTCGGAGTGCAAACTTTAGAATGATTGCGATGTGAGTGTCACTTTTTACCTTTTATGCCCCAATCGACGATAATGTCTTTGAATATACGCGCATAAACACCCAACTGTCGTCGTTGTTGGGAATCATCGGTTCTGATGCACGTGATTGGTTGATTCTTGTTTTGATAGCGCTTCACGTTTATTAATTTTTCAATAGTAAAATGTTAAATTCATCATTACAAACGACGCGTAGTGAATGCATCAATCGATTGGTGTGAAATTTTTGGAAATCGATCCTGAAATGACTGAGTTATTAACGTTCAAAATCTAACCGTATTTCGTGACGTTCCAACTGTCCACACTCGCAACGTTTACCCCAGGATTGAAAACACATACGTAAGGAGTGTATCGAAAAGTAGTTATAAACATTCGATGCGTTATTACGCATAAACTACTGTATATATTTTTAGTTTGTAAGCGCCATTTGCTTTGTTTACATGTCAAAAATGATTATTCGGTTCATTCATTTCCGTTGATAAAGTTGTATTCAAAATGTCGCGAATTGAATTTGAGACTAAAAAGAAAATTCTGCACACTTGGTGCACCGAAAAGGGTGTTACTTACAACCAGATTGCGAAAAGAGTAAATGTTCACCCGGCAAGTGTAAAACGCATCATCGAAAAGTTTGGTAAGGAGTGCTCCCTCAAGGATTTACCAAGAAGTGGCCGGAAACCCGGCTCCAGCAACCCCGATTTGGACCAAAAAGTTGTGGATTATATTCAACGGAACAAATCTGCCTCTACTCGCGATCTAGCCAAGAAGTTCAGGACCAGCATCGGAATGATTCAACGAATCAAGCGCAGGAATGACTTGAAGACGTACAAAAAGCAGAAAGTGCCCAAACAAACTCCGGAACAAAAGTCTCGTGCCAAAACCAGGGCTCGAAAGCTGTACAGCTGCATTTTGGACAATGTCGACCAGTGCATTTTGATGGATGACGAAACATACGTTAAAGAAGATTCAAGAACGCTACCGGGGCCGCAGTTTTATACTAAATCTGTTGGGGAACGTGTGCCAACCGCAGATACGACTGTTGCGATGGAGAAATTCGGTCAGAAGATGCTCATTTGGCAAGCTGTTTGCACATGTGGCTTGCGTTCTTCAATTTTCTATACAAAAGGAACTATAAATGCTGAGATTTATCAAAAGGAATGTTTGAAGAACAGGTTGCTACCATTGTATAGAAAGCACCAGTCCCTCCTCTCTTCTGGCCAGATTTGGCATCGGCACATTACGCCAAATCCACTCTACAGTGGCTGACGGAGAATAACATCAAGTTCGTAGAAAAAGACATCAACCCACCAAACTGTCCCCAGTTGCGACCGATCGAACGCTATTGGGCAATAGTCAAGCGTATATTTAAGAAGGATGGTACAGTGTCCCAAAACATGACCGATTTTAAGAAAAATTGGGCAGCGGCATCCAGGAAGTGCATTCTCAACAGCTGAACGTTCGGTAATCCGATTTTACGGATTTCGGTGAAATTTTACAGATATCTGTAAAAAATTTACTGGATTTCGGTATAATTTTACCGAAATCCGGAAAATCGGATTACCGAACGTTCAGCTGTTGAGAATACGGTAAAACTTTACAGATTTCTGTAAAATAATCTGAGTGTGTAGTTTTACGTCAAAAAGAAAAAGATTCTTTATGGAATAAAGTAGATCACGATGAAAAGATAAACAAACTATATGCAGGAGTGAATAACTAAGCCCATGCGGGTGTCCTGTTGTCCAAAAAAGAAAGGGATATTAATGTTTAACACGGGCCTTTTCAGGACGACCAAGTTTACTTTTCAAACCAATGAATGGATTATTTGATCTTTTTTTTTTTGCATTAACTGGCAACATCTCGCAAACTGATAATTGTGCATAATAGTTGATGTAAGAAAACAAACAACGACCACATACACCCCTGATAAGCAAGGAAGCTGTAAATAATATGTGTCGAATGATTTTCTCAGCAGGATTCCCACAGTTACACACACACACACACATGTCTACATTAAAATTATTTATTTCATTCGCCTTCAACCACACAAGAGCCAATCATTCTCAGCCACTCGAAACCGCCCATTCGGCTGAAGAACATACTTCACACCGCCCTTAAATACGATCAAATCGTCCTCCGTATCCAAACCGGCATCGATATTGCTAGGCAGGCCCATTTCCTTCATCCTGGCGGGATAACTGGAGTTGACTTTTCTCTTCGTAACATCGTACACCCAGTACTGGCTACCCTTCAGTGCGAAAATATCTCCATCATCGTCACTCAAGATGGCATCGATGTCGCTTGGCAGTCCTGGGAATCCTTCGCCGATCAACCGAGGATGCCCGGCGTTCAACCGTCCATCGGCGAACCGCCAATATTTGTTACCCTTGAAGAAGTAGCTGCGTCCGTCACCGTATCGCAGGGCTGCATCGATGTTCCCGGGAAGACCGGGCCACTTGGAAGAGATCAACCGACCGACGGGACGCTTTTCGTTCAAACTGTAGTAGTAATTGCCGGCGAAGACGTACAAATTGCCATCGGATTCCTGGATTGAAGCATCGATCTTCGACAGCGAGCACAGCTTGGGTGGTACGTTATTCATGGTTCGTCCGCCTCTTCGAACTCCGTATAGTTCCCGGATGTTCTGGAACGATGCAATAGGAATTGGATTTGGCAGATTGGGTTGTTTTATCGTGCTTACCTCAATGTCGATAGGCTGAGGTTCGTTGAATCGGTTGCTCTCGGTCGGATGCATCAAGGAAGCTTTCGATCGCGAATGCTCCAGCCCCAGCGAGTGTCCAATCTCGTGCAGTGCCGTGTCCAGAAAGTCTTCCATCGTTACGTCCTCGTCGTCGAAGAAATATTTACTGTTGAAGTGAATGTCACCAACTTCCGGGAAGAAAGCGTGTGCCAACGTGTTTGGATCGTCAAACATACACCGTCGGCCACGCTTCTTGTGAAGTAGTCCTCCGAAGTTGATTTCAATATCGGCATCGTCATCGGTTACCTCCGCAAAGTCCAGATTGGTGATCTTACTCCATTCATTGAACGCTTTCATGAGCATTGTTTGAATGGGACCCGTTCTTTTCCCACGCGGAAAGTTCTCAATTCTGTAGGTCAGTACATTCTTGCTCCACTTCGAGACACTCTGCTTGAGTTTGGCGCTCTTCTTCGATCCGCAATGTGGCCGGCCAATTGCTAGCTTGGTCTCATCATCCAAAATACCCGTAACTGGAATGTCATTGGCATGCTGAAAGATGCTTATGATTTCGCTTATTGCTCGTTCCGAGGAATCGGAAAGCCGCAACGTCAGCCGAAGATCGTCGTCGTTGTCGTCGATTTCATTGTAGCCCAAATCACGGAGAATCACCTTCGATCGATAGAATGAAAGTTGTTTCACGTTTTCACTTCTTTTTAAAGTGGTAATATTACCTCAGCATTCAGCTCGGTAAGATCTGGAATTTCCAACGCTTCGGCCGGATCCGGTAGAATCTGCACTCGTCTGGTGGATTTCTTTCTGCTCAATTTGGTAACTTTGGCTTCCGGTGTGGGAACACCGTAGACTTCGTTTGGGACTAGATCGCTGAATAGAACCAGGAGACCCAGCACCAGCGATGATCGACAGAGCATTGTATATTCTTCAGCTTAGTGCGACGATTCGATTGCAACTGGTGTGATAAGGCCCCCTCACGTTTCTTCCATAAGGTCAAGCAACAGTTGATAACGAGGGAATTTCCAAGTCAGATTGCCGACTTCGCTGTTTATTTGTCTGTGCATCAGGCATGCGAAAAAATGTAAACAATGTACATAAACATTTGAAGTTTGTTGCATAATTAAGAGAGATGGACTGATTAATAATTAGGGAAGATGTTCCTACGTTGACCTCATTAGTTTGAAATTCATCTTCATCATTTGTAACTAGCTGATCCCGGTGCGAGCGGTGCTACGCCTGCAACTCAATGAATGAACATTACATAGAACTGACGCTTTTTTTAAGAGTTTTTTTTTAACTTCTATCAGAACGATCCATCCTACCCAGACAATACACAGTTTGTGGCTTAGTTACCTGGATAATTCTCAGGTTTGGTTGAAATTTGTGTTTAAAATCACCATTGAAACATTTCTTGCATTCAGAAAACCCCGCATACCAATTCTGGTTCCATTTGCTTGATTAGTTCTTGAGTTATGCAGAAATTTGCGTTTCATTTGTATGGGAGCCCCCCCCTCCCCTCTCAGAGGGCAGAGGAGTCTGAAACCGCCATAGAAATATGTCTCTCTTTCATACAAATCCACATGCCAAATTTGTTTCCATTTGCTTTATTAGTTCTCGAGTTATGCAGAAATTTGTGTTTCATTTGTATAGGAGATCCCCTCCCCCACAATTTCAGAAGACGGAGGAGTCTCAAATCACCATAGAAACATTTTTCATCTTCAAAAACCATCATATGTCAAATTTGTTTCCATTTGCTTGATTAGTTCTCGAGTTGTGCAATAAATTGTGTTTCATTTGTATGGGAGGGGGGCTCCCGCCTTCGGAAGGCGGAGGGGGCTCAGACCATCATAGATACATTTCTCTCATTCAAAAACCTTCATCTGTCTCGAGTTATGCATAAATTTGTATTTTACTTGTATGGGAGCCCCCCCCCCCATTCATAGGGCAAACTACTTAAACTACCATAGGAATATGTCTCTTCTTCAAACAAATCCACATGCCAAATTTGATTCCATTTACTTTATCAATTGTCGAGTTATGCAGAAATTTGTGTTTCATTCGTTTGAGCGTCCCCTCCCCCTTTCAGAAGGCGGAAGTGTCTCAAACCATCATAGAAACATTTCTCACCTTCAAAAACCTCCACATGCCAAATTTGGCTCCTTTCGCTTGATTAGCTCCCGAGTTTTGCAGAATATTATGTTTTATTTGTATGGGAGCCCCCTCTTTTAGGAAGGGGAGGGTTATCAAGCTGCCATAGAAACCTTTCTTGCCTTCAAAAACTCACACATGCTAAATTTGGTTTCTTTTGCTTGATTAGTTCTCGAGTTATGCAGAAATTAGTGTTCCATTTGTTTGAGAGCCCCCCCCCTCCCTCCTCTTCATATGGCGGAAGAGTCTCAAATAACCATAGAAACATTTCTCTCCTTCAAAAACCTGCACATGCCAAATTTGGTTCCATTTCCCTGATAAGTTCTCGAGTTATGCAAGGATTTGCGTTTCATTTGTATGGGAACCCCCTTTCAGAAAGGGGAGGGGTCTCAATCCAACATAGACACATTTTTTGTCTTCAAAAACCAACACATGCTACATTTCGTTCCGTTTGCTTGATTAGTTCCCGAGTTACGCAGAATATTGTGTTTTATTTGTATGGGAGCCCTCCCTTTTTGGACGGGGAGGGTTCTCAAGCTACCATACAAATCTTTTTTACCTTCAAAAACTCACACATGCTAAATTTGGTTTCTTCTGCTAGATTAGTTCTCGAGTTCTGTAGAAATTAGTGTTTCATTTGTATGGGAGTCCCCCTTTCAAAAACCTTCCCCGACCCCAAAAATTCCTGCATACAAAATTTCACGCCAATCGGTTCAGAAGTTTCCGAGTCTATTAGGTTCAGACAGACAGACAGACAGACAGACAGACAGACAGACAGACAGACAGACAGACAGACAGACAGACAGACAGACAGACAGACAGACAGACAGACAGACAGACAGACAGACAGACAGACAGACAGACAGACAGACAGACAGACAGACAGACAGACAGACAGACAGACAGACAGACAGACAGACAGACAGACAGACAGACAGACAGACAGACAGACAGACAGACAGACAGACAGACAGACAGACAGACAGACAGACAGACAGACAGACAGACAGACAGACAGACAGACAGACAGACAGACAGACAGACAGACAGACAGACAGACAGACAGACAGACAGACAGACAGACAGACAGACAGACAGACAGACAGACAGACAGACAGACAGACAGACAGACAGACAGACAGACAGACAGACAGACAGACAGACAGACAGACAGACAGACAGACAGACAGACAGACAGACAGACAGACAGACAGACAGACAGACAGACAGACAGACAGACAGACAGACAGACAGACAGACAGACAGACAGACAGACAGACAGACAGACAGACAGACAGACAGACAGACAGACAGACAGACAGACAGACAGACAGACAGACAGACTGACACCCGCAGGAGTTCGATATCTCCAAACGGGCGCCTCCCCAGGTGGCGGATAGGGAGAACGCTCGTCAATGATAAGTTGAAGGGTACCGGGGAAATAAAATACCCGGGGCGGACCAAAAATCATAGGAGTGCCACCAGGCACATCAGGATCCACGCCAGTAACATCCTGATTATGGCATACTGGCTAAGGCTTACGACAACGGACTAGATCGGAATATGGATCGGAAAACGACGATGGGTAGCCCAAAGGAGTGCCAACCGGCACATCAGGAGTTAATACCAGTGAGATCCTGATTATGGTATACTGGTCACGGCAAACGACATCGGACAAGTCTCGGTTTATGGATAGGATTAGGCGTCTATGGGCTGACAGTCGAGCTATTCTGTTTCCTGAGTAAAAAGAGTGACATCTTCTTGAAATGGCAAGCAGGCTAATGGTTCGACTGCCTCCGTCCCGGTAAACAACCTGGCAGGCCTCCGGTAACGCTCAAAACCTGGCATCTATATCGATGGGTAGTAGGTTCAGATGCACCATTCCTGATTTACGCCGATCCGGCTCTGAACACGGTGCTATAAGGCACCGGAGTCAACCCTTGCATGGACCTCACTGTTTACAAAGGCACCCATGGGATCACAAGAGGCGACTATCTGCAACAGGTAGAGATAACGGCCCGGAGGGGGGACCCTTTTAACATGGAAACAACAGAAGCAGAAACAAAAACAAAAACAAAAACAGAAAAAAAAGAAACAAAAAAAGAAGGCGCAGGCGAGGCGAATGTTTTCGCCAAAAGTGGAAAGTTGCAGCGATCTCCAGTGATGCCACAGGCAGCAGTAGCGAGTACCAGCAGTTTGGCGAAGACTGGTGAGATCCAGGCAGGCCAGAAGGAGCTAGGAGCCGAGAATAGGGTGTCCACACCAAGATCGGAGAATAGTGCTAGTCAAGAGGAGCAACTTGGGAGGTCCAACCTGATGGAGGTACGGAAGCGAGTCAATGAGCTTTATGACTTCGTGAAAGACAAGCACAATGTCCACACGAAGATCAAGCTACTAGTGACGAGCATCAAATCCGCCGTTAAAGCAGCCGAGCGCGAACATGACACGCTCAAAAGTAGAGCTGAATCAGCTGAAAAAACGCTGAAAGAGGCAGTAGGGCACGCAGCGGCGCACACAGCGGCTGCGGCACAGCGAGACACCAATGAGCCCCGAAATACTCGCACGGAGAAGCGAGTCAGGGACTCGCCAGGAGAGCACGAAGCCCCGAAGAAGCAGCGCAACGTGCAGGACTGTGCTAGCGTACTGGAGGAAGGCGTCAAGAACGGTGATTGGCAAACCGTGGAAAGCCAGCGGGAGAAGAAGGAAAAGCAGGAGAGACACGTGGAGAAGAAAAAGGAGCAGAAGAAGAAAGAAAAACGTCGGTCTCCTCGGAAGAGGCTCAAGGGGATGCTTTGATCGTCGAAGTGAGTGATAAGACGACGTACGCAGCGATCTTAAGAAAAGTGAGGAGGACCCGGAGCTCAAGGACTTGGGTGAAAAAGTGGTGAGGACTAGACGCACCCAGAAGGGGAGTTGCTGTTCGAGCTGAAGAAGGATCCCATGATCAGGAGCTCGGCCTTCCGGGAACTTATTGCCAACTCCTTAGGTAGTGAAGGAAATGTAAGGGCTTTAACGCAGGAGGCGGTGGTCGAGTGCAGAGACCTGGACGAGATCACTACGGTAGACGAACTGAGGGATGCACTGGCCTCACAATGCGCGCTGAGTGAAGTTCAGATGACCATTCGGTTGAGGAGAGCGTACGGTGGTACACAAATAGCAGCGATAAGACTACCGGTAGAGGCTGCCAACAAAATGGTGGAGGTGGGCAAGGTGAAAGTCGGATGGTCAGTGTGTCCGTTGAGACTCACCCCTCGAATAAAAAAACAGATGGAGAGATGCTTTAAATGCATGGCGTTTGGCCACCAAGCGCGAAACTGCAAAGGTCCGGACAGATCCGGTCTATGTAGGAAATGTGGTGAAGAAGGACACGTTGCTAGGGACTGCACGAAGCAACCGAGATGCTTGCTCTGTAAACCGGAAGACGGAAACGACCACGCGACGGGTGGCTTCCAATGCCCTGCATACAAGAAGGCGATGGCGGGCCAGGATTAATGGAGATCACCCAGTTAAATCTCAATCATTGCGACACCGCACAGCAACTGTTGTGGCAGTCGACAACAGAATCAATGTGCGACGTGGCTATTATTGCTGAACCTTATCGGATCCCCTCTGACAACGGCAACTGGGTGGGGGACTCATCAGGGATTACGGCTATCCAAGTGATGGGCAGATTCCCTATCCAAGAGGTGGTAGACAGTTCAAGCGAAGGTTTCGTAATCGTCAAAATTAATGGGATCTTTGTGTGCAGCTGTTACGCACCCCCACGGTGGACTCTGGAGCAGTACAACCGAATGCTGGACGCTCTCACAGAGAAGCTGATCGACCGAAGACCGGTAATCATTGGAGGCGACTTCAATGCTTGGGCAGTGGAGTGGGGAAGCAGACTGACTAACCCCAGAGGATACAGTTTGCTGGAAGCGTTGGCGAAGCTGGACATCAGGCTGTGCAACAAAGGTACCGTTAGTACATTTCGCAGAAATGGCAGGAGTCTATCATCGACGTCACGTTCTGCAGTCCGTCGCTGGTGAGGAGCATGAACTGGAGAGTTTGTGAGGACTATACACATAGTGATCACCAGTCGATCCGGTATAGTGTTGGAACACGAATGCAGACGGTTGTAAGAGAGATAAGGACAAGCGGGCGGAGATGGAAGACGAAGGACTTCGACAAGGATCTTTGATTGAAGCACTTCGCGCAGACAGTGGCGCTACAAATCTTGATGCAGATGATTTGACAGAAACTCTGGCGAGGGCTTGCGATGCGACGATGCCAAGGAGATTGGAGCCAAAAAACAACCGGCGGTTAAATTACTGGTGGAACGAAACTCTTGCTAGCCTTCGTGCTGCTTGTCTCAGAGCTAGAAGACGCTTTCAGAGAACAAGGTCTGAAACGGTCAGAGAGGAGCGTAAGATAATCTTCCGTGAAGCTAGAGCGGCCTTCAAACGGGAGATTAAAATCAGCCAATCCAACTGCTTCAAGGAGTTGTGCCGGGAAGCTGACGATGACCCTTGGGGCACCGCTTATCGGGTCGTAACAGCGAAGATCAGGGGTCCAGTGACGCCAGCGGAAATGTGCCCGGATAAGCTGAAGATCATCGTGGAGGGTCTTTTCCCGCAGCATGATTCGACGACGTGGCCGCCTACACCATATGAAGATGAAGACCGAGTAACCATTGCAGGTTTGCAAGTCTCCAACGACGAGCTGTCATTAGTGGCGAAAGGTCTGAAGCTGAAGAAAGCTCCGGGTCCGGATGGCATTCCAAACGTGGCTCTAAAAACTGCGATACTGGCGTTTCCAGATTTGTTCAGGATGGTGCTGCAGAAATGCCTAGCAGATGGTTACTTTCCGGATAAGTGGAAGATCCAGAAATTGGTGCTGCTGCCGAAACCAGGGAAACCACCGGGGAATCCAGCATCGTATAGGCCCATATGCCTGTTGGATACACTGGGGAAGCTTCTGGAAAGGATTATACTTAATCGACTGACGCAGTTCACGGAGGGCGAGACCGGCTTATCTGAAAAGCAGTTTGGATTCCGAAAAGGGAGATCAACGGTGGATGCAATCAGGACGGTCATTGAAGTTGTAGAGAGAGCGTCCAAGAAGAAGAGGTGCGGCAATCGGTTCTGCGCGGTAGTAACGATCGACGTCAAAAACGCTTTTAACAGTGCCAGCTGGGAGGCCATCGCCACAGCGCTGCATGGTATGCGAGTCCCCACTACTTGTGTAAAATCCTTAAGAGTTACTTCCAAAACCGGATTCTGGTCTACGAAACGAACTCGGGGCGAAGTCGATTAGGGTTACGGCGGGCGTTCCGCAAGGCTCCATACTCGGCCCAACGTTGTGGAACATAATGTACAACGGAGTCCTAAAACTGAAGCTGCCCAAGGGCGTAAAGATCTTCGGGTTCGCGGATGATGTCGTCCTCACGATAACCGGAGAGTCGCTGGAAGAAGTAGAAATGCTGGTGGCGGAGTCGACCGACGCAGTTGAAAACTGGATGAATGCAGTCAAGTTGCAGCTCGCTCACCACAAAACGGAAGTGATGCTGGTTAGCAACTGCCGAAAGATCCAGTGGATGCAGATTACCGTAGGAGGGCACGTCATACCGTCCGTGCGGGCTTTAAGACATCTAGGAGTGATGATCGACGACCGGTTGAATTTCAACACCCATGTAGACTATTCCTGCGAAAAAGCGGCTAAAATGGTCAGTGCGCTTGCAAGGATCATGCCGAACATCGGTGGTCGAAAGGCAGCAGTAGGCGACTTCTGGCTGCCGTATCATCCTCGATACTGCGGTACGGCGTTCCAGCATGGGGAGCCGCGCTCAAAACGAAACGTAACCGCAGGAAGTTGAACAGCGTGTTTCGTCTGATGGCAATTAGAGTCGCGAGTGCGTACAGAACCATCTCGTCGGAGGCAGTTTGCGTTATCGCCGGGATGATTCCAATCTGCGTAACCCTAGCAGAGGATATCGAATGCTATCAACGGAGAGGAACCAGTAATGTGAGGAAGACGGCGAGGCTAGACTCCATGGTCAAATGGCAGCAGGAGTGGGACAACGCGGAGAATGGAAGGTGGACCCACCGGCTCATCCCCAATGTGTCGACGTGGGTGAACAGGGAGCATGGAGAGGTGAACTTTTACCTCACACAGTTCCTGTCCGGGCACGGATGTTTTCGCCAATACCTGCACCGGTGTGGTCATGCGTCGTCACCTTTCTGCCCGGCGTGTGCCAACGTAGAGGAGACTCCAGAGCACGTGGTGTTCGACTGTCCGAGGTTTGCGGAATTGCGAAGGGAATGCCTGCCCCAAGGCCGGATAATATCGCAGAGCGAATGTGCAACGAGGAAGACACGTGGAACGCGGTAAGCAGAGTTGTGACGCAAATACTGTCGGAGCTACAGCGTAAATGGAGGTGGGACCAACAAACAAGCGCGGGTTCTGAGGAGTATCCAGCGCAGTGAGCAGTGTTCGGCTTCGGGTCGTCGTGGCGCCGGTGAACCGGAAGTCTTCTGCCAACCGAAATCGTCGGGCCGACCTCGGCACTCGAACAGCCAGCCTGCTGAAGAAAGAAGAAAGAAGAAGAAAGAGCTTCGGGTATGTAGGGCACCGCCAGTGTGGACGTCATCTACCACCGGAACTGTCGGACCACCTCTACAACCTGAAGACGAAGTCGGCGCAATGCGCGTTAGCGTCCCCTGCGATAACCGCCGGTAGTCGGGGCACCATCAGTGCGGAAGTTTCCTTCACCGGAACTGGTGGACCACCCTCGACGCCGGGGGGAAGCAGGAGGATTCGAGAGATGGATACAACGTAGCAGCGGAACAGTGGATCATCCAGCCAGTCGGCGAACTAGCCTTAGCTAGGGGTCGAAATTTCAGAAGAAGTGCATGAGCACAGCCCCCCGAAGTAGTCGCAGCATTGTGGTCCCGGGGGATCAAGGCATCAGGAGGATAAGGGATCCGGACTTTCCGGGAGGCACATTTTTAGCAGGTCGGGCAGGAGCCCAACCCTGTTCGCCTGAACATTGTGTGGGGTCTCAGGTGTCTGTCAAACAGATTTTTTTTGGCCTTTCAACCCTTGTAAAAAAAAAAAAAAAAAACAGACAGACAGACAGACAGACAGACAGACAGACAGACAGACAGACAGACAGACAGACAGACAGACAGACAGACAGACAGACAGACAGACAGACAGACAGACAGACAGACAGACAGACAGACAGACAGACAGACAGACAGACAGACAGACAGACAGACAGACAGACAGACAGACAGACAGACAGACAGACAGACAGACAGACAGACAGACAGACAGACAGACAGACAGACAGACAGACAGACAGACAGACAGACAGACAGACAGACAGACAGACAGACAGACAGACAGACAGACAGACAGACAGACAGACAGACAGACAGACAGACAGACAGACAGACAGACAGACAGACAGACAGACAGACAGACAGACAGACAGACAGACAGACAGACAGACAGACAGACAGACAGACAGACAGACAGACAGACAGACAGACAGACAGACAGACAGACAGACAGACAGACAGACAGACAGACAGACAGACAGACAGACAGACAGACAGACAGACAGACAGACAGACAGACAGACAGACAGACAGACAGACAGACAGACAGACAGACAGACAGACAGACAGACAGACAGACAGACAGACAGACAGACAGACAGACAGACAGACAGACAGACAGACAGACAGACAGACAGACAGACAGACAGACAGACAGACAGACAGACAGACAGACAGACAGACAGACAGACAGACAGACAGACAGACAGACAGACAGACAGACAGACAGACAGACAGACAGACAGACAGACAGACAGACAGACAGACAGACAGACAGACAGACAGACAGACAGACAGACAGACAGACAGACAGACAGACAGACAGACAGACAGACAGACAGACAGACAGACAGACAGACAGACAGACAGACAGACAGACAGACAGACAGACAGACAGACAGACAGACAGACAGACAGACAGACAGACAGACAGACAGACAGACAGACAGACAGACAGACAGACAGACAGACAGACAGACAGACAGACAGACAGACAGACAGACAGACAGACAGACAGTTAGACAGCAACTTGCGAAGCTGCGAATGGTTGAAGGTGCGTCCGTTAAAGCTCACTTGAAAACCTCCGAAGAGCTGATCTGGCAACTGAAGCTGGCCGGAGCGAAGCTTGAAGAGAACGATGTTGTGTCCCAGGTGTTTGCTACCCTTCCCGAGTCGTTCGATCCGTTGGTTACGGCGCTGGAAAATCTGGGTGAGGAAAACCTGAAGCTGGATGTTGTTCGCGAGCGCTTTCTTGCCGAGGAACTCAAGAAAACCGACCGGGCAGCGTATTCCTACCAAGAGAAACCTGCAGCATTCCAAGGATCGTAGCAGAAACCTGGTAAGTTCACCGGAAAGTGCAACCGTTGCCAGAAGAAAGGGCACAAGGCCAAGGACCACCTTGTGAATGTGAAGCACTGTTTCACCGGCCTCACGAAGCTGAAGCAGCCTATCGTCATCAACGTGGCGAAGGACGATCAATCCCTGGTGTGCTGGCACCGACGAACAATCAAAGGCGTTAACAAGGAAGGTAATTATATCAGCCTGCATGATGTCCTCTTCGTACCAGATCTTCGAGCGAACCTGCTATCTGTGAAGAAGATGGCAAAAGCGAACCTGGATGTCACATTCACGAAAAAGGAAGCGATCATGAAGCAAGGTCGTGACCTGATTGCGAAATGTCCCATGCGGGGCGACTTTTACGAGCTCGATCTCCGCGTCCATACGGTGGCGGCAAACATGTTTGGAGCTGTGACCGGTAACCTGTGGCATCGTCGACTGGCTCATTTGGGGAACAAGAGTTTGCAGACACTCGTGAAGCATGACATGGTAACAGGTATTCCCGAGGAACCAGTACCATATCCCATCAAGAAGAAGTCCGAGGTGTTCCAGAAGTTTCAAGAGTACGAGGCCATGGCGAGTGCCGCTCTGGGGCATTCGATTTTGAAGCTGACTGTCGACCAAGGGCGTGAGTATTGCTCCAATGACCAGCGAGATTGGTACGTTTCCAAGGGGATCCAAGTCGAGCCAACCGCAGCGTACACACCACAGCAGAATGGAGTGTCCGAACGGTTGAATCGGACAATTGTCGTAAGGGTGCGTGCGATGCTTATTGAAGGTCAAGTTCCGAAGAATCTGTGGAACGAAGTGGTTCTAGCGGCGGTATACCTGACGAACAGAAGTCCAACCATCGCGGTATCTGACTGGAAGACTCCTGCGGAAATGTGGACTGGTCACAAGTCGGATGTGAGAAAACTACGTGTGTTCGGCTGTGAAGCATTTGCTTTGGTGTCCACGGCCCAGAGGAGGAAACTGGATCCGAAAAGCAAGCCTGCTGTGATGATCGGCTACGCGCCGAACGCCTACCGCCTGTGGGACAAAGAGAAGAAGCAGTTATTCCTGGCCAGAGATGTCAAGTTCGATGAGAGCAGTTTTCCGTTTGCCACCCAGATCCTAGCCGAAACTCCTTTAGTTGTTGCTCCGTACGAGTTCGAGGATCAAGACGTGGAACACGTGCAACCCCCTGAACAGTCCGTTCAACCCGATGAGCCGCTGGTGGGTCAACATGACGACATCCTGACTGACGATGAAGAAGACGAGGTTGAAAACGACGGTGTTGACGTAACTGCAGCGCTCCCTTCGCAACTAGACCGTGGTTCAAACCTCGAAATGGAAACCCCGAGGTGCAGCGAACGGGAGCGCAGACTCCCCGGTAAGTTGACAGAATTTCTGGTTGGAAAAATTTTCACTGCTGCGCAATCCCATTCTGCAGATGCATCCCAAAACGTTTCTGATGTTCCATTCGACGGTTCCGTGGGACGAGATGAGGCCGAGCGTTCGATCTTCGATGTCCCGGAGGCGTACAAGGAGATCGCTGGACGAGCCGACGAAGCCCTTTGGCAGCAAGCGGTCCGTGAGGAACTGCAGTTGCTAGCGGACAACCATGTTTGGCGATTGGTGCGATGCCCTGCTGGTGTGGTTCCGCTCAAGTCGAAATGGGTCTTCCGAATCAAGCCGGACGAGCATGGTGAACCGGCCCGTTACAAGGCGCGCTTGGTGGCAAAGGGATTCCAGCAGAAGGCTGGAGTAAGGAGTGTATCGAAAAGTAGTTATAAACATTCGATGCGTTATTACGCATAAACTACTGTATATATTTTTAGCGTGTAAGCGCCATTTGCTTTGTTTACATGTCAAAAATGATTATTCGGTTCATTCATTTCCGTTGATAAAGTTGTATTCAAAATGTCGCGAATTGAATTTGAGACTAAAAAGAAAATTCTGCACACTTGGTGCACCGAAAAGGGTGTTACTTACAACCAGATTGCGAAAAGAGTAAATGTTCACCCGGCAAGTGTAAAACGCATCATCGAAAAGTTTGGTAAGGAGTGCTCCCTCAAGGATTTACCAAGAAGTGGCCGGAAACCCGGCTCCAGCAACCCCGATTTGGACCAAAAAGTTGTGGATTATATTCAACGGAACAAATCTGCCTCTACTCGCGATCTAGCCAAGAAGTTCAGGACCAGCATCGGAATGATTCAACGAATCAAGCGCAGGAATGACTTGAAGACGTACAAAAAGCAGAAAGTGCCCAAACAAACTCCGGAACAAAAGTCTCGTGCCAAAACCAGGGCTCGAAAGCTGTACAGCTGCATTTTGGACAATGTCGACCAGTGCATTTTGATGGATGACGAAACATACGTTAAAGAAGATTCAAGAACGCTACCGGGGCCGCAGTTTTATACTAAATCTGTTGGGGAACGTGTGCCAACCGCAGATACGACTGTTGCGATGGAGAAATTCGGTCAGAAGGTGCTCATTTGGCAAGCTATTTGCACATGTGGCTTGCGTTCTTCAATTTTCTATACAAAAGGAACTATAAATGCTGAGATTTATCAAAAGGAATGTTTGGTTGCTACCATTGTATAGAAAGCACCAGTCCCCTCCTCTCTTCTGGCCAGATTTGGCATCGGCACATTACGCCAAATCCACTCTACAGTGGCTGACGGAGAATAACATCAAGTTCGTAGAAAAAGACATCAACCCACCAAACTGTCCCCAGTTGCGACCGATCGATCGCTATTGGGCAATAGTCAAGCGTATATTTAAGAAGGATGGTACAGTGTCCCAAAACATGACCGATTTTAAGAAAAATTGGGCAGCGGCATCCAGGAAGTGCACAAAGGTCACTGTGCAGAATTTGATGGCAGGTGTCAAATCAAAGGTACGGGCATTCTACAGAAATGAACATGATGACTAGTTTTTCCGTTTGGATCTTTTGTAAACATGTTAAGCTATAATAAACTGAAATAGTATGTTAATTTTAACCATGTTTTCATGCCTATTTTATTATTTGGAAGTTTATAACTACTTTTCGATACACTCCTTAGACTACAACGAAACATATTCCCCCGTAGCGAAGTTGGACACGATTCGAACCGTTCTTGCTGTAGCAACCCCCCGAAGGATGCACGTTCACCAACTCGATGTGAAGACAGCATTCCTCTACGGGGAGCTTGAAGAAGACGTCTACATGGCCATACCCGAAGGAGTTGCAGCACCTCCGAAGCTCGTTTGCAAGCTGGAGCGATCGTTGTATGGACTCAAGCAAAGCCCTCGCTGTTGGAACAACAAGCTAAACGACCTTCTACTGGATTTCGGCTTCAACCGTTCCCGGCACGATTATTGTTTGTATACCAGAATTGACCATCGAGGGGGGGTATACATCATCCTCTATGTGGACGATTTGCTCATCGTTGGCGATCAGCTGAACCTGGTGAAGGAGATCAAGCGTGCTCTTTCCAAGAAGCTCCAGATGATGACGGATTGCGGCGTGGTTAATCATTTCCTCGGAATGAAGATCCGATACGACCGCGCCATCGGATGCAAGTACCTGGCGCAAGAAGCTGCTGTGGACCGTGTGCTGACGAAGTTCGGCATGCAAGACTGCAACAATGTGAAGACCCCAATGGAGAAAGGCTGTTTCCTGCCACCACGAGCTGCGAATCCTGTGTCGCATCCGTAACGTCAATTGCTGGGCAGCCTGATGTATACGATGCTGTGTGTCCGACCGGACATATGCTACGCTGTTGGATACCTTGGACGCTTCCAAGTCCAACCTGGTGAGGCCCACTGGCAAGCCCTGAAGAGAGTGGTCCGTTACGTGAAGGGGACGAAGAACCTTAAGCTCCAGTACAAGCAAAACGACGACGCCGAGGCACTGGTCGGGTACGCAGACGCCGACTGGGCATCGGATGCTGAGGACAGGGAATCCGTTAGAGGCTACGTCTTCAAGGTCTTTGGGAACACCGTGTCCTGGGCCAGCCGCAAGCAACAAACCGTTGCACTGTCATCGTGTGAAGCAGAGTATGCAGCTTTAAATGCCGCGGCCTCCGAAGGGCTGTGGCTGCACGGAATCCTTGAGGACCTGAAGGACGTTCAACCCGGCACGGCATTCAAGGTCTTCGAAGACAACCATGGGTGCATTGCGATGGCGACAAACACCGAAACCAAACGTGTCAAGCACGTGGATGTGAAGCACCATTTCCTACGCGACCCCGTGGCACAAGGACGACTTTAAATCGAAGCAATTGCTACTGCACACCAGATAGCGGACACGTTCACCAAGGCCCTGGAACCTGGACGATTCCGTGAACTGAGGACCCTCCTAGGACTTACCGATTCAGGGGGGGTGTTGGAGTAAATCGGTAACGCAGTGTGCTGATGACTTCCTTGGAGACCGACGGCCTCCCTAGCAACCTAAGTTTTCTTAAATAAACAACTGAGAAAATTTTGTCATTCCTGTTCATGACTCCACTCAAGCTAGTTGTAAAATAAATCCTTTCTACTGTTCAAACTTTGCTGTTCCGGTTATTTCCAACAATCAAGACAGACAGACAGACAGAATCCTGGTTAAAGTGATTCGCTTCAGCTCAAAATTTTATTTGTATTTATCCAAATTTTACATGAAAAATGACTATACATCATAAAAAATACATCTTCTTACATATTGTTATACCCGTTTGTTCTCTAGTGAACTGCCATAGAATGGTCAAACAATAAATAGTTACTAAACCTAATGCCGGAGTTCTATTCATCTCCAGGTCGGCACAAAAACCAGCGCTCCTTAATGGGTCTGGCAGCGCTCAAGGTGTAATCCTTCATGTTCATGACGTAATAGCTGCGGTCCTTGAAGAAGTACGACTGTCCATCCGTGTGGTGCAGCGCCGCGTCTAAATCCACCGGCATATCCTTGAAGTCGTACACCAGCCGTGGGAATTCCTTGCTGACTTGCGGTCTCGCCCGGGGACTGTAGAACCAATACTGCTTTTTCCGGATGGCCAATAAACTCCCGTGTTGCGTTACGAGCACCGTGCTCAAATTGTTTGGCAAACCCGGAAACTCCTCCGCAATGGGTTTTGGATATCCGGCCTCCAGTTGATCATCGGCATAGACCCATATTTTGTTACGCTTGAAGAAGAATGTTTTGTTGTTCCGGTAGGTGAATGCGGCCTGTATTCCACCCGGAAGCCGTGGCCATTTAGAAGGAATTCGACGACCCTTGGGGTTTTGTTCGCTTAGTGGATAGTAATAGTCACCTGCCAGTACGTAAGTCTGACCTTTGGCATCGTTTAGTATGGCATCGATTTTTTCCAGCGAGCATAGTCGTGGTCCATACTTCAGGGGACCTGAAGAAGCAGATGGTCTAACCGTGGTTCGTCGAACTCCATACAATGCTTGAAGTGCACGGCGATCCTCCAGTGGAATCACCGTATGATATCGAATGTGCATCGGGAACATGATGGATGTCTGTGAAGTCGTGTGTTCTAAGCCTAGCGTATGACCAATCTCGTGTATGGTTGCGCTGAAGAACTCATCTGGCGTATAAGTTCGTTGGCTGTTATAGTGAATGTCTCCTACTTCCGGATAGAATGCGTGAGCTAACGTTGTATTGCTGGAAAATTTACACTCCTGTCCGAGTCGATTCTGGTGAACTTCTAATTCATCACTCACGTAGATATCGGCCTTCCCTTGGAGGACTTCTGTAATGGTCAGCTGGACATGCTTTGTCCACTCTTCAAACGCTTGCCTGATAAGTTGTCTCGCTTCGACAGCCGCAATGCTCCTAGGAAAGCTGTTGATTTTGTACGTTAATGATCGTTTTGACCACTTTTCATTGACCAAATTGAGCTCCGCAACGCCACAACGTGGTGCGGCGATAAGCCGACGGGTATCATCATCCAGTGTTCCACTTTCGGGCAGATGTTGATGCTTTTGAAATCGTTTCAGCGCAAGAACTGTACTATTTTCGACCGTTTGATCCATTCTATTGACGATCTCATCGCGGTTAATGAATCCAGTATCTTCCAGAAATACCTGCAAAGAATGTGACGATGAATTAGCTAGAGCGGATTGGGAAAAGCGATCTTACAATTGCGTCTTGTTGCGTCACATCTGGTGGCATCCTGGGGTCGGTGGGAAATATGATCATGGCCTCCTGATTGTTTGTATTGATCGCCAGATGGGGCGATTTGATGCCAACCGTATCGGGATTGATGTAAACAGGAATGGTAAAACCGATTCGAAGCAAATCCAACAAAGTGGCAAATACAAGCAGCTTCATCTTTCCACTGATAATGCCGGAATACAACTGATTACCATGCTTGAGGGGTAGGCCAAATTTACAAACATTGAGTCCAGATTGTTGACTAGTGCTGCCATCGGAGGCAGGTATGGCGGAACTATCACATTCGAGAGGCTGATATGGACGTTTTATATAATAGTATTGGGGTTCTATTGAACATTTATTTAATACAATTGTCTTATTGGTCATATTGAGAATCCTGACTGTTTTTGTTTTGCTTATCTCCCCGAGCAGGAACAAATAACTTGATAACTGGTGTTGGTATTTAAGAGCGCTGCATCACAATGAACATCCAGATTTTTGACATTAACTACGTCCTTGCTGTAAGAAGTAGTTAATGTCAAAAATCTGAATGTTCATTGTGGGAACGGTGTCGTATGAAAATTTGGAAGAATCACGAAAAATTGACACGGTTTGAACATTGATAAATTTTCAAGATGTTGACATCGATCTGGAGTAAATTTGTACGACTATCCATTCGATTATCAAAAAATATCATTCAACAAATTGAAAACTATTGAAAACAACATCAATATTTACGTTTGGCATACTAAATTCACAGTACTTTCCTACCACAGATTTCAAATGTGAGTAATCGATGCAGTAGCAAAGGGATATATATTGCCTTTATGCACCTTCGCCGAAAGCTTCATTCATTCGATCATCTAAGACAGTGGTTGATTTGCCAGTCTGGTGCAACGTTTCTATTGCTAATTCCGGGTCATACCAATGGTAATATTTTCGGCAAATGCATTAGCCGACATTTTTAGCACGTATATGTAAACATTATTTGCCGATAATTAATTTTCATTGGTTTCTCATTTTCTCAAAATATCAGGAAAAGGCTGAATGGGTCATAATATTTAAAATAAATATTCTAAATATTTGAATTTTGACAATATTATGAATATATAAAATTTTGAATGTAGAGAAATTCTGCATATGGTAAATATTTTGAATATTTTGGTTATTTTTATTATTTTGAATGTTTTAAATATTTTGAATATTTTGAACAATAAAATGAATATATTGAATAGATTAAATATTTTGGTTATATTGTATATTATGAAAACTTTGAATATTTTGAATATTTTGAAGATAGCGGAAGGTGCTCTCATATGTTTGAAGTAAATATTAATTCACTATTTTTACTCTGAACATCACAAATAAACAGTAGTACTGTTTCGCTGACATATCAATATGAAGCAAAATTAAAGACAGGCAATTTTTAAGGATGGGGCGAATTCTAGATCCATAAACCTACATCAGAGCACTTTCCCCTATTTTGAATATTTCGAATTTCTTGAATATTTTGAATATTTTGATTATTTTGAATATTTTGAATATATCGAATATTTTAGATGTTTTGAATGCTTAGAATATTTTGAAAATTATTAAAAGCTTGAATATTTTGAGTATTTTAAACATCTTAAATATTTTGAATATCTTGAATACTTTCAAAATTTGAATATTTTGAATACATGTATTGAATATTTGGAGTATTTGGAATATTTGGAATGTTTTGAATATATGCATTACATAGAATTTTTTGAATATTTTGAATATTTTGAATATATTGAATATTCTGAATATTTTGTGAATATTTTGAATATTTTGAATATTATGAATATTCTTGAATATTTATGTGAATATTTTGAATATATTGAATATATCTGAATATTTTGAATATATCGAATGTTTGAATATATTGAATATTGAATATATTGAATATATTGAATATTTTATGAATATATTGAATATATTGAATATATTGAATATATTGAATATATTGAATATATTGAATGTTTTAATATATTGAATATATTGAATATATTGAATATATTGAATATATTGAATATATTGAATATATTGAATATTGATATTGAATATATTGAATATTATTGAAATCAATTATTGAATATCTTGAATATTTTTGAAAATTTCAATATTATGAATGTTTTGAATACTATAAGAATATTTGAATAAATTGAATATTTTGAATAATTTGAAATAGTTTGAATATTTTCAATAGTTTGAATATTTGAAATGTTTTGAATAGTATGCATATTTTGAACATTTTTAGTATATTGAATATTTTGAATATATTTAATATTTTTAATATTTTGACTGTATTGAATTTCGTAAATATTTTGAGCATTAGAATAGTGAATATTTTGAATATTGAAATCGAATATATTGATCATATTTTGGAATCCTTAGATTAATAAGAATATTTAGAATATTTTAAACATATTGTTTGTGTTGGTATGTTGAATTTATTGAATATGTTAAATTTTCTTTAATTAGGTACTGAAAATTTTGATTATTTGAATACATTGAATATCTTCAATACAGTGATTATTTTGAAAATTTTGTATAATCTGAATAATTTGAACAAATGGAAAAATTAGAATATGTTGAAAATTGTGAATATTGTGAATATTGTGCGACAATAGAACAAGTTGAAACTTTAAATATTTTAAATATTTCAATAAAACAATAATTTAACTCAAACTTTTTTAATTGGTAAAAACTTAAAGTTAAGAAAATGTTAACTTGATTTTTTTTTGAAAATTGTGATTTCCTTGAATGTTATGAATATTTTGAATGAATGCTATGAATACCCAGGTAACTATTAAGCAGTTTTAAAGCGTTTTAACGGCAGCCTAATAAGCAGTTCAGTCTTCTTAAATACAAAATTAATACCGCTTTTGCCCCAATATACGGCTGCTTTACTGCATTGCTATGATAATGCTTCATGAATCCTTTTTTGCATTCGAAATGCTTATGACAGACAGATAGCATTCGAAATTCTGATGTAATGCTAATATTATGCTTGTAGCATCTGAAATGCAGATTTATAGTTGATTTACTCACATGCTTGTGCTTATAAGTTACCTGAGTATATTGATAAAATTGATTACTTTGAAGATTCTAAATATTTTGTCAATTTGTCAATGAAGATTCTAAATATTTTGAAGTTCGAATTCATGCACTTTTGAATTTATTTTCTGAATTTTGATGATTGGTCAAAAGTTTGTTTCATGTAAAATTTTAGTGTTCGTGAATTATGATTCAATCACAATTCTCATGCGATCTTGAATTTTATGTTTGCATCATTCAAAATTCAATGTTTACAATATATGAACTCTAGTAGCACAACTCGGTTCAACAGTTCAAATAATTGGTTTACAACTAATTTGATTCACAATCCAATTGCAATGCAGAACCGTCATAGAATGGAATGTTGTTGCTTTGACAATTTCAACTGTTGAGTTATCTATAAATACGATAATTTGGAATTAGATTTTAAAGTTTTGATGTTGAAATTTGAATTAGGGGCCTTAAAGTTGGATTTTAGAATTTAAAATACAGAATTAGTTTGATTTGACACATAATCATGAAATTTAGAAAAGGAAATTTAAAATGTATTTCTTGAAATTGAGAGTAGAGAATCAAGAATTGAGTATTAGGAATGAAGAGTATAGAATTAAGAATTATGGACTCTGAATAATTAAAAACAGTGTAATAAATATCAAACATTAGTGTAGAGCGTAGAATTTGAATATTTGAATTTAGAGTTCAGAATTTGGACTTAGTAATTTAGGTTTGCAATTTGTAATTTAGGATCAAGAAATGAGAATTACGAATACTGGAAATTAAGACTTTAGAATTTTGAATTTTGAATTTAGAAATTTGAATTTTGAATTTTGAATTGACAACTTCAAATTTCAAATTTCAAATTCAGAATTAAGATCTAGAAATCTTTAGAAAACGATGAAAAAATGATTCAAGAATTTGAAATTATGAACTTAGAATTGCGAATAAGAAATATATAATATAAAAAATTATATCTGGCTATGGAGAACTTAGAATCAAGAATTTATCTATAAAAATTGAGAACTGAGCATCTTAAATCTAAAATTTAGAGTCTAGAGTTTACAAAACACGTTTTAGAAATTAGGTATTGAGAATTAAGAATTAAGAATTAAGAATTATGTATTAAGAATAAAGAATAAGGAATTACGAATAAGGAATTAACAATTAAGAATGAAGAACACAAATCTACTAAACAAAGACCAAGGCAACGGTTACACATGGCTCTTCAACTCAATACCCAAACGACATCAAACCCGACGAAGCGGAGCACCCGCTGCTACACAATAAGTAGGTTAGGTATGGATGGAAAAAAGTGAGGTAGATATTAAGTACACTTGTTTTTGAATCAGGATAGATGTAAACAAAATAATAATAAGATAGGTATAAACAACATATTGATAGGTAAACGCTTTGTATTTAGAAAATAGTATATATACGGCAGGTGGCGAAGGTTTTCTTTAAGTCGAGTTATTAGTACGAGACACTGAAGAAGTCTGCACATTGTAGACGAAATACGCGTACCTGTCGAAGATAAGCAAAGGTAGTTGGAATTAAATGGAAGATACTAATTCTTTATTCTAGTTACAGTATTCTACTAAACAGCTCTAGGATTCAATGAAGAATTATTAATTAAGTATTAAGAGTAAAGAATTGAGAATTAAGAATCAAGAACTGAGAAATAAGAATTCAGAGTTAAGAATACAGAATTAAGAATTCAGAATTAAGAATACATCATAAAGAAAAAAGAATTAAGAATAAAGTATGAAGAATAAAGAATAAAGAATAAAGAATAAAGAATAAAGAATAAAGAATAAAGAATAAAGAATAAAGAATAAAGAATAAAGAATAAAGAATAAAGAATAAAGAATAAAGAATAAAGAATAAAGAATAAAGAATAAAGAATAAAGAATAAAGAATAAAGAATATAGAAGAATAAAGAATATAAAGAATAAAGAATTAGAAAATGAATGAATAAGAACAAAGAATAAAGAATCAAAGAATAAAGAATATTAAGAATAAAGAATTAAGAGAATAAAGAACTAAAGAATAGAGAATAAAGAATAAAGAATAAAGTAATAAAGAATACAAGAATAAAGAATAGAGAATAGAAAGAATAAAGGAATAAAGAATATAAGAATAAAGAATAAAGAATAAAGAATAAAGAATAAAGAATAAAGAATAAAGAATAAAGAATAAAGAATAAAGAATAAAGAATTAAAGAATAAAGAATAAAGAATAAAGAATAAAGAATAAAGAATAAAGAATAAAGAATAAAGAATAAAGAATAAAGAATAAAGAATAAAGAATAAAGAATAAAGAATAAAGAATAAAGAATAAAGAATAAAGAATAAAGAATAAAGAATAAAGAATAAAGAATAAAGAATAAAGAATAAAGAATAAAGAATAAAGAATAAAGAATAAAGAATAAAGAATAAAGAATAAAGAATAAAGAATAAAGAATAAAGAATAAAGAATAAAGAATAAAGAATAAAGAATAAAGAATAAAGAATAAAGAATAAAGAATAAAGAATAAAGAATAAAGAATAAAGAATAAAGAATAAAGAATAAAGAATAAAGAATAAAGAATAAAGAATAAAGAATAAAGAATAAAGAATAAAGAATAAAGAATAAAGAATAAAGAATAAAGAATAAAGAATAAAGAATAAAGAATAAAGAATAAAGAATAAAGAATAAAGAATAAAGAATAAAGAATAAAGAATAAAGAATAAAGAATAAAGAATAAAGAATAAAGAATAAAGAATAAAGAATAAATAATAAGAATAAAGAATAAAGAATAAAGAATAAAGAATAAAGAATAAGGAATAAAGAATAAAGAATAAAGAATAAAGAATAAAGAATATAGAATAAAGAATAAAGAATAAAGAATAAAGAATAAAGAATAAAGAATAAAGAATAAAGAATAAAGAATAAAGAATAAAGAATAAAGAATAAAGAATAAAGAATAAAGAATAAAGAATAAAGAATAAAGAATAAAGAATAAAGAATAAAGAATAAAGAATAAAGAATAAAAAATAAAGAATAAAGAATAAAGAATAAAGAATAAAGAATAAAGAATAAAGAATAAAGAATAAAGAATAAAGAATAAAGAATAAAGAATAAAGAATAAAGAATAAAGAATAAAGAATAAAGAATAAAGAATAAAGAATAAAGAATAAAGAATAAAGAATAAAGAATAAAGAATAAAGAATAAAGAATAAAGAATAAAGAATAAAGAATAAAGAATAAAGAATAAAGAATAAAGAATAAAGAATAAAAAAAGAATAAAGAATAAAGAATAAAGAATAAAGAATAAAGAATAAAGAATAAAGAATAAAGAATAAAGAATAAAGAATAAAGAATAAAGAATAAAGAATAAAGAATAAAGAATAAAGAATAAAGAATAAAGAATAAAGAATAAAGAATAAAGAATAAAGAATAAAGAATAAAGAATAAAGAATAAAGAATAAAGAATAAAGAATAAAGAATAAAGAATAAAGAATAAAGAATAAAGAATAAAGAATAAAGAATAAAGAATAAAGAATAAAGAATAAAGAATAAAGAATAAAGAATAAAGAATAAAGAATAAAGAATAAAGAATAAAGAATAAAGAATAAAGAATAGAAGAATAAAGAATAAAGAATAAAGAATAAAGAATAAAGAATAAAGAATAAAGAATAAAGAATAAAGAATAAAGAATAAAGAATAAAGAATAAAGAATAAAGAATAAAGAATAAAGAATAAAGAATAAAGAATAAAGAATAAAGAATAAAGAAATAAAGAATAAAAGAATAAAGAATAAAGAATAAAGAATAAAGAATGAAAGAATAAAGAATAGAAGAATAAAGAATAAAGAATAAAGAACAAAGAATAAAGAATAAAGAATAAGAATAAGAATAAAGAATAAAGAATAAAGAATAAAGAATAAAGAATAAAGAATAAAGAATAAAGAATAAAGAATAAAGAATAAAGAATAAAGAATAAAGAATAACAGAATAAAGAATAAAGAATAAAGAATAAAGAATAAAGAATAAAGAATAAAGAATAAAGAATAAAGAATAAAGAATAAAGAATAAAGAATAAAGAATAAAGAATAAAGAATAAGATAAAGAATAAAGAATAAAGAATAAAGAATAAAGAATAAAGAATAAAGAATAAAGAATAAAGAATAAAGAATAAAGAATAAAGAATAAAGAATAAAGAATAAAGAATAAAGAATACAGAAAGAATAAAGAATAAAGAATAAAGAATAAAGAATAAAGAATAAAGAATAAAGAATAAAAGAATAAAGAATAAAGAATAAAGAATAAAGAATAAAAGAATAAAGAATAAAGAATAAAGAATAAAGAATAAGAATAAAGAATAAAGAATAAAGAATAAAGAATAAAGAATAAAGAATAAAGAATAAAGAATAAAGAATAAAGAATAAAGAATAAAGAATAAAGAATAGAAGAATAAAGAATAAAGAATAAAGAATAAAGAATAAAGAATAAAGAATAAAGAATAAAGAATAAAGAATAAAGAATAAAGAATAAAGAATAAAGAATAAAGAATAAAGAATTAGAGAATAAAGAATAAAGAATAAAGAATAAAGAATAAAGAATAAAGAATAAAGAATAAAGAATAGAGAATAAAGAATAAAGAATAAAGAATAAAGAATAAAGAATAAAGAATAAAGAATAAAGAATAAAGAATTAATAATAAGGAATAAAGTATATAGACTAAAGAATAAAGAAATATGTATAAAGAATAAAGAATAAGGAATTACGGAAAAAGAATACAGCATATAGAATAAAGGATAAGGAGTAATGAATAACGAATAAAGTATGAACAACAAAGAATAGAGAATAAAGAACAAAGAATAAGGAATAAAGAAACTAAAAAATAGGAATTCAGGATTAAGAATTAAGAATAAAGAATCAACAATTTAGAATGAAGAATTAAGAACTAAGAATAAGAAATTAAGAATTAAGTTTTAAGATTTAAGAACTAAGAATTAGGAATTAAGAATAATGATATATGAATTAAGAATTAAGAATCAGGCATTAAGAATTAAGAATTAAGAAGTAAGCATTAATAATTAAGAATTAAGAACTACGAATTAAGAATTAAGAATAAAGAATTAAGAATTAAGAATAGAGAATAAAGAATTGGGAATTAAGAATCAAGAATTAAGAATTAAGATTTGAGAATTCAGAATTAAGAATTAGGAATTAAGAATTAAGAATTAAGAATTAAGAATTGAGAATTAAGAACTAAGCATTTAAATTTTTTAAGAGATTTCAGATTTTAAAAGATTTGAGTATAAAGAACTAAGCATTCAGAATTAAGAATTAAGAATTAAGAATTAAGAATTAAGAATTAAGAATGAAAAATTAAGAATTAGGAATTAAGAATTAAGGATTAAGAATTAAGAATTAAGAATGAAGAATTAAGAATTAAGAATTAAGAATTCAGAATTCAGAATTAAGAATTAAGAATTAAGAATTAAGAATTTAGAATTAAGAATTAAGAACTGAGAATTAAGAATTAAGAATCATAATTAAGAATTAAGAATTAAGAATTAAGAATCAAGAATTAAGAATTAAGAATTAGAATTAAGAATTAAGAATTAAGAATTCAGAATTAAGAATTAAGAATTAAATTAAGTTTAAGATTTAAGAACTAAGAATTAAGAATTAAGAATTATGAATAAGAATTAAGAATTAAGAACTAGGCATTAAGAACTAAAATTAAGAAGTAAGCATTAAGAATTAAGAATTAAGAATTAAGAATTAAGAATTAAAAGAATTAAGAATTAAAATAGAATTAAGAATTGGAATTAAGAATTAAGAATTAAGAATTAAGAATTAAGAATTAAGAATTAAGAATTAAGAATTAAGAATTAAGAATTAAGAATTAAGAATTAAGAATTAAGAATTAAGAATTAAGAATTAAGAATTAAGAATTAAGAATTCAGAATTAAGAATTAAGAATGAAGAATTAAGAATTAAGAATTAAGAATTGAGAATTCAGAGTTAAGAATTAAGAATTAAGAATTAAGAATTAAGAATTGAGAATTCAGAATTCAGAATTAAGAAATAAGAATTAAAAATTAAGAATGAGGAATTAAGAATTTTGAATTAAGAATTAAGAATAAAGAATTAAGAATTAAGAGTTAAGAATTATGAATTAAGAATTAAGAATTAATAATTAAGAATTAAGAATGAAGAATTAAGAATGAAGAATGAAGAATTAAGAATTATGCATTAAGAATTAAGAATTTAGAATTGAGAATTCAGAATTCAGAATTCAGAATTAAGAATGAAGAATTAAGAATTAAGAATTAAGAATTAAGAATTAGGAATTAAGAATTAAGAATTCAGAATTAAGAATTAAGAATTAAGAAATAATAATTAAGAATTAAGAATGAAGAATTAAGAATTAAGAATGAAGAATTAAGAATTAAAAATGAAGAATTAAAAATTAAGCATTTAGAATGAAGAAAAAAGAATTAAGAATTAAGAACTAAGAATTAATAATTAAGAATTAAGAAGTAACAATTAAGAATGAAGAATGAAGAATTAAGAATTATGAATTAAGAATTAAGAATTTAGAATTGAGAATTCAGAATTCAGAATTCAGAATTAAGAATTAAGAATTAAGAATTAAGAATTAAGAATTAGGAATTAAGAATTAAGAATTCAGAATTAAGAATTAAGAATTAAGAATTAAGAAATAATAATTAAGAATTAAGAATGAAGAATTAAGAATTAAGAATGAAGAATTAAGAATTAAAAATGAAGAATTAAAAATTAAGCATTTAGAATGAAGAAAAAAGAATTAAGAATTAAGAATTAAGAATTAAGAATTAAGAATTAAGAAGTAACAATTAAGAATTAAGAATTAATTAATTAAGAATTAAGAAGTAACAATTAAGAATTAAGAATTAATTATTAAGAATTAAGAATTAAGAACTAAGAATTAAGAATTAAGAATGAAGAATTCAGCATTTAGAATAAAGAATTAAAAATTCAGAATTAAGAATTAAGAATTAAGAACTAAGAATTAATAATTAGGAATTAAGAAGTTACAATTAAGAATTAATAATTAAGAATTTAGAATTAAGAAGTAACAATTAAGAACTAAACATTAAGAATTAAGAATTAAGAATTAAGAATTAAGGATTAAGAGCTTAGTGGTTAGTGGTTTACTCGTTCTAAGATATAGTATCACGGCGGGTATGGCGAAACAATAGCATAGATCACATTTAGTTATGATCCCAACCAGAGCCGGCAAACCCCCACATCTCACCGGGAAGCAGCTTTATAAGTTATAAGCAATATAAGTAAAAGACAAGTGTAATTTAAAAAAATAAAAGTGATGTTTTTTTAAATAAAAGTGATGTTCGACCGACTAATAAAGGTCATAAGCAATGTGTAGCATCGCTTTTGCTCATTTTGACTTCTTCCAATCGTCGAGGCATAGAAGTGATGAAGTTTTTCGAATCCATCTTAAACCGTGCGTCTTGAATTGGCCGTTTCAATTGTCCAACCCTTTTATAATACCTTCCATTATTGAAAACATTATAAGAAAGTAACCTCCTAACGTTTTTAGTCAAATTAAGATCCGGGCTGTAGGCTGGTTAATACAGGGATATCTTGATGCTTCAAAAACTCCTTGCTTGATTTGGAGCCATGACAGGCAATCATGTTCTCATTCATAACATTTTCGGAAAATGGAATGAAAAATTCTTCCAACAACTGACAACAGATTTGAGAGTTCACGTTGAAATGAAGCAAGCAGTCGTCCTCAAAATCGGTATTTCTCGGCAATACGGGCTTTTTTGTGACGATTTAGTAGTCGTAGATACAAACAAAATATGGGATCGTCGTTTAAGACTTGACGAATCCGATGGGCAGATATCGACATACCAGTTTCCTTCCTTATTTATGTCAATGACTGCTTCTTGTAGATCGCCATCCAGTTTATTCCTCTTGGCTCCTGCCAATTCTGATGCCTATTTTACGCAAGCCTAATCCTTGAAGTGGAAACTCCTCTACTCTTCCCTTCTCAAAATTGGTCAACGGAAGATTTTTCGGCATTTTTCCTCTAAATAGCGTAAATAATACGAGTTAAATTATAACACTATTGTTTGCGTTTCTTATTCACTTTCAATTCTCTATTTCAACCTTTGCAAATGGAACTTTTCAATTTACACCAAAAAAAAACAACCAATTTCTTCGAGAGCGTGATATAAGGGACGAATGCCGTTCGTGATCACGTGATGAATAGACTTGCGTTCAACAATTACAAATCGGTGTGAAACGACTACAAGGGATGCCAACTCTCCCGAATCAGCCATTCCCTTTCGAATGCTCAAATGATGCAACCCTTATCAACTGCCATACCTACGAAGCGGAATAATACGACCCGATGGGAAAATATTGCCGAGCTAGGAATTCCCAACGAATATGATAATACTTGCCCCCCGAGCATTTTATAAGCGTTGGAAGCGTCAAGCTGCGCATCAGTTGCAATCACATAGTTGATCTGAACGATCCGTGGATCAGGAAGAAAATAAATAAAACCCATCAATATGAAAGTGTTCGTGCTCTTGCTTGCAGTTGTTAGTGATCGTTTGATTTCTAGTGCACCAGTTGAGCACAGGTTGGAAGATGTGCTGATATTCGATCGAGATCCTGATCCCCAACCTGGTGCTAGTGCGGTTGAAGCTCCAGATCCAACCAAACGGCTTGATGTTCCGGCAGTTAGTGAAGATGATGCGGAGGTAATTTCAACCCAGCCCTGTTTTGGAATACCTTCAATTTAATCTAAATTTCAATCGATCTCGTGTAGGCACTTCTCAGTGAGCTTGGTTACAACGAAACCGTCAGTGAGGATGAGTTTGGAGTTTCTACGAGGTTCAGTTTTGGAAATGGTCTCTCGTTTGAGGAAATGATTCGCAGCTTTCAGCAAGATGTCGGATTGGATGTGACGGGAAAATTGGACGACGATACGAAAATAGTCATGAAGAAGCCTCACTGTGGAACGCGAAGCAATGAAAAACGAGGAGACACGTTAAAGTGGACGAAACGGCTGATAAGTTATAGGATTAGAGATTACCCCAAGGGGGCGTCACCAGAGTTTGTTCAATCGATGATCAAACGGGCCTTTGGTGAGTGGAGTAAGGTAACGAATTTGGACTTCATCGAAATGAAGGGGCCTTCTGCGGATATTGAAGTCAACTTTGGTGGAACATCGCATTCGAGACGAGGAGGTAGTTGTTCCTTCGATAATCCTTCCACACTTGCTCATGCATATTTCCCGGAGGATGGAGACGTGCACTTTAACGGGAAGTACTTCTTCGATAACTCCGATTATAGGGATGATTTCCTGGATACGGCTATGCACGAGATCGGCCATTCCCTTGGGCTAGAGCATTCTAACACGAGAGGAGTTCTGATGCACCCCACTGACTCGAACCAACACACAAAACCGCAGGCAGAAGATGTTCAGGTGAGTGATTCAAGGCTCGATTTGCGACTCGGCAATTATAATGAACTTAATCCTCATTTCAGCGGATACAAAAACTGTACGGACCACGAAGAGGCGGCCGGGCACTGGATTCTGATACTGCTCCAAGACTTTGCGCCGTCACCAAATACGATGCTGTGGTGGACGATGTCAACAATCGGTGGTACATTTTTACCGGAAACTACTACTACGAGGCAGAGGTCAGCAAGCCTACTGCCAAACTGATCTCGAGCAAATGGCCAGGGCTAACTGGGCCCATTGATGCCGCCTTCCGATATCCCGATGGACGAACTTACTTCTTCAAAGGTGAACGATTCTGGAGATACCGAGGCAGTCGGTTGGATGCCGGCTACCCGCGGCGTATTTCCGAAGGCTTCCCGGGCCTGCCAAACAGTATTGATGCGGCTTTTGTCGATTCGAGTAGTAAAATTTTCGCTCTGAAGCGGGATACCTATTGGGTGTACGACTCGGATTCGGATAAAACGCCGTCGTTTACGATGAGTAGTTTAGGTTTACCAAGCAATGTCGATGCGGCCATGGGGTCAGGGTCATCGATTGTTGTTTTCAAAGATAAGAAATTTTATAGGTTTAAGAATGGGAAGTTTGAAAGTTTTGTTAATAAATGGGCGGTGTGCTAGAGACTGTGTTTCGATTGGTTGATGTTTTAAGCTTTTTAGCAAACTTAATTGGAACTTACATTTAGATCAAATTATAAGCAAGGCTACAACTGCCTAATGGCTAAGTAAGAAAACATTTGGTAAAAAATGGGGACTGAAACCTAAAATGATTCATTGGATTTATACGGCTATAATAAGACCCAGAATAACATATGCATCATTAGTTTGGTGGCCAAAAACTAAAGTTAAGCATGCTCAGAAAAAGTTGCAAAGACTAGCTACAATCTCTATCTCAGGAGCAATTCGTAGTACACCTTCTAAAGCACTTGATACAGTTTTACATCTTTTTCCCTTATCTCTATTTGTGCAATTGGAAGCTGAGAAAAACGCACTACGGTTAAAAAGAACAAAACATTTTTTTGTTGGAGACCTTAGTGGTTATCTCAGTATTCTTAAGGAATTTAAAATTAATTCATTATTACCTCATGGAGATTGGATGAATATGCAATATAATTTTGAACTATTTAATGTGACCGAGCCAAACCGCATTGAATGGGAATCCGGGGGACCGGTAATTTTTACACTGATGGTTCCAAATTAAACAACAGGGTTGGGGCAGGGGTAACGGGCCCTGGAGTTAGTATATCAATATCTATGGGTAAATGGCCAACTGTCTTTCAAGCAGAAATACAGGCAATTATTGAATGTGCTACGATTTGCTTACAGCGTAATTATAGACGTGCAAATATATGTATTTTTTCTGACAGTCAAGCTGCCTTAAAAGCAGTAAAGTCAGTTACCTGTACTTCAAAATTGGTATGGGAATGTATTCAATTGCTACAGCGGGTGGCTAAAAATAGTACAGTGAATCTATTTTGGATACCCGGGCACTGTGGAGTCGAAGGTAATGAAAAACCAGATTTATTAGCAAGATGTGGTTCATCAAAACCATTCCTAGGGCCTGAACCATTTTGTGGGATCTCAGAGTGTACCCTCAAAATGGAACTAAAAAACTGGAAAAAACAATGATAGAGGACGTCTGGAAAAAAAATACAACCGCTCGACAATCAAAAAGATTTATTACACCCAATAAAAAAATAACTCAAAGACTTTTAAGTTTAACCAAAAAAGATTTATGTACTTACAGCGGCCTAATAACGGGCCACTGCCCAAGTAAATATTATTTAAAACAGCTAGGAAAAATGGAAGATGACACATGTCGCTTCTGCAACCTAGATAGTGAAAACTCAGAACACTTATTATGCCACTGTGAAGCACTGTTTCATAAAAGGAGAATTTTTTTTGATAAAGGTTTAATACAACCCTCAGATGTATGGTTGAACTCTTCCAGTAAGGCTATAAACTTTATTCGTTCTATCATACCTTACTGGGACAATGCCTATAGTCAGAAAGTGGAAATCACTCAATCCAATAGTGATATGACACCCTGAGATGTAACGTAAATAAAATAAAATAGGGGCTCACCACAATAGATCAAAAAACTGGTCGCAGTGGAAAATGTATTTCGATATCCGCTACCGAAGTAGGCAGTGCTACCTCCTCTAATGTCTTCCCGAAAAAAAAGATTCACCTATGTTTTTCTTTTCTGAGATCGGAGTAAATGACAAACCTCACCCGCGATGAGTCGGTTTGTCGGTATATTAAGAATTAAGACCCTCTTCACTCTTTCTAAATTTTAGAGACAGATAGCAGCGCCACTCTCATCGCCAATGAGATAACGTTGAACCACATGGATAGACAAAACAACCCCACACATACGTATGCCCGAATACGTACAGCGAAAAGCAAAGTTCATAGATCATTGCACCGAATGTATTAACCTCACTGTTTTGACAATTCAGGGAGCATGTTTACATGATATTAGAATTTGAATCGCTCGATCGAACATTTTCATTGGCTTTGTCCGGATTCTGTATACGATTAGATTCAGGAAATCTCGAGTACTTTCAAATGAACGTAAGTAACATTTGGATGAAAATGAGAATTTTTTGAATTTATTTTTATTCCTATTTGAAAACCGGACATGTGTATCCCAATGAAATTCCACTGAATGACGCATTGGTTAAAGATATTACATCACTGTGCTTAAAAATTACACTAGGAGTGAAAATTCAAGATTCATTTAGAAAACCGCTTCTTGCAACGGTCTGCAATAGAAAAAGATAATACGTCATTTTGATAAGTCACTATGATAGATGGCATGTTACTTGCGTCAAAATGATACGTCATTCTGCGAATGACAATGTTGATACGTCGAAATGTTACGCCAAGTTGTCGTATTTCACAAAGATACGTCGAAATTATCAAAATGACGTATTAGTTTTTTCTGCAACAAAACGGTGTAAAAATATCTTTGCCAAAAATATCAATTTTTACTAAACAAAATCTAAATTTTTAACCTTGTGGTATAAAGCCTTTTACTTACGCGTCGTTAAGAGGCAGTCAAATGATAAAACAATGATTCGCAAGTTACTTTTCAAACACAAGCGGCGTATGTACATTATTCCCAAAAAATGCAAAAGTGATTTTACACCGCTTTGTTAAAAGTTAATAAAAACTTTCAGAAATAATCCATCAGAAAGTTCATCATATGTGGGCATATCTACATGATTTTTTAATAACATTCTATGAATAACGCGTTTGTTTACATTTTGTTACTTACGACCTTTTGAAAAAGTACTCGAGAAATGATGTAAAAATAAGCACTGTCTGTTGTTTTGCAATTTTACTTCACTCAAAATCTCAAACCAACCTTACAGAAAATATACTAAATCCACGTAATCAAGCTCCCTGAACTGTCAAAACTGCATTGATAACGACATCTTGCAATGATCTATAGCAAAAAAAATGCCATTTCCTCTTGAGCGTCGATTCATTTCGTTGCGACTTGAAATGTATTCCCATAGCAGCTGCTCTTATGAGATTCCGGTTTTTGGTGGTTGAATGATTTCAAGCGATTATTTACCGATGGGACACTTGAAAACACTTCAACTTTGAATGAAAACAATCGGATCAAACCCTCAACATCTCCACTGTAAAAGAAGTGCACGCACGTTTGAACGGATGATCGAATATTTCAATGTGCTGTCACCAGACGCGTTGCAATCATCTAAAAAGAGTGTATCCTCTACATTAATCTTGAAGGTGATATATGGGACATCTTGTTCATTTACCATCTTTGGTATATTCCTACAGTTGCTATGATGTGACGAAAGACGCTAAGAGTGACGGATAGAGTCGGCATCAGTTTTGCACGTAACATTTGTGTGTGTGTGTGGTGTTTTTCATCCGTAATATCCGGACCATTCTTCGTTTAAAATGGTAGAAAATAGGATTCGAAATTTCTAGAACTCGGAATTCGGTAAGTTGAACATGAAAATTAGAATTTGTTTTTTACAGAATTTGGAAAACAGATTTGTAAATTTTTTAAAGTTGGAGAATTTGGAATTTTCTATTATAAGTAAACGTCATTCGAATTTTGTAACTACGAAGTTTCGGGGGTTTGGAGGGTTTCAGATTTAAAAAAAATATTGTTTGTAATTTGGAATTCGAAGTATCCGGGATATAAGGTTGTTTCTCCATAATCACAAACCATTCCTGAAACATTTCCCTTATTGTTGACGACCATTTCCGTTATTTTTAACAGATTTCCTTATATTTAACAACCATAAACTAACAATCTTCTACATCGTTTTAACAGTATGTCTGATCGTAAAAGGCAAAATAACAGTATGCTGAATGGGCAGTTCAGTTACCATAAAAATGGGGTACTCTATGTCAAAAATTTGGCATATAATCCAGACCGATTGCAGACACTAAAAAACCATTCAATGACAATATGGCACGGCAAATAATCCACAAATGTTTATTGGAAAAAAAATCTATGGAAAATTCCACATAATACTCATGAGTTCACATATAAACAGAACCTTCTGAGAAACACAAATGAAGTTTATGTGACACATGAAGAGTATGTGTGGCCACACATAGCGGTTATGTGTACACATAGGAAGTATGTGTGGCGGCAAATAGTTTTTACACGTTGATCGCATAGCAAAAAAGCATGTGTCGGACATATAGATATTATCATTGCCTCTTTATCAGTGTACATCTAGGGGTGAGACAGCTCTACTCTGAGATGCTTTGATGCACCGAGTAACTTGCGCGTAACTCAATATAGCTTAAAATTGAATCAATCTTCATCGGTTCTTATCGGTTGCCAAACAGAGAGCAAAAAAAAAATGGCAGCACTCGCTTGCTGAGCAACGGGAGCTACTCGAGGTACCTCAAAAGCCGCTCTGAAATCACTCGCGATGAGGAGCTGTCTTGCCCCTTGGTGTACATTAACAATAGGTGTCAATGTAGAGGTTATATGGTGAAAATGAGATTGAACTACTTGATAATAATAACATAAAATGTGATAATATATCTTACATTCGGAGTATAGTTTTGACTAAATAGCAAATTGTTGTTCGTTATGCGGGTTGTAATTTGGAGTATGGAGTATTTTATTTTGAAAAAATTGGAATCGGGCTCTTGAATTTGGAAAATCTGGAAATTTGAGAATTAATAATTCGGAATGTGGAATGTCACAAACTGGGGAATATGAATTTGGGGCTTGGAGCATTTGAAAATTGCTTGAACGGAATATGGAATAGGGAACGTCCATTAATTACGTCACGCAAAAAATACTTTTTATAACCAACCCCCCTCCCCCCCTTGTCACGTTTTTTGTATGGACCTTCAAATTTTTTTGTATGGATCGTCACGTTTTCCCGTTTTAAGCCGCTGCCGCTGCGTCATTGCCTGCAGCTCCGAAACCAGTGGACGCGAATCCGCTTCCTGACATGTATATTCATGTTCGCCAGGTACTTTTTCACTGTTTGGCCGGTTGAACCGACCTCCAGGCCAAGCGCACGCAGCGATGTAGCCACTTTTCCCTCGGTCTTCCTCTGAAGCTTCTTGTCGCTCAGGGTCGTTGGCCGTCCGGAACCGGGCTTTCTTTCGATGCTCTGGTTGTTGTCTAATAGATGTTGTAGATGAGATGCTGGAACAGAAGTATCCGGCGTCCACAAAGTGCCGCACGATGTCCGTTGTCGACGCGGAGAGGTGCCGTTCTTTGAACGCTTCACACTTCTGAAAGGAGTTGCTTCACTGTTTTTTCCATTACGGTTGGAGTTCGACTGATAGAGCTGTCAAATTTTGTCTGCTGACTCATGGGTTACTATGTTTGATGCTGCATGGTTTCGTCAGTGCGGGTGAAGGTAAACCCACTTCCCAAAGTCATTTTTTTAATGCAAACCTACTTGTCAATCCCAGTTCCATTTATTCATATATAAGTGACACCATTTTGGGTGGGCACAAAAAGGGGAACAACGATGAGGGGGAAGACTTGGAAAAGTACAAGACCAAACGCTACTAGATTTTCAAATCGATCCGTTTTAGAAAATTGTAGATTAATTTCATGTATTCGAGATCGCGGCAGGCCAGAACGTCATTAATTGGTTTAGCAGGTTGTTTTCCTCGGGCCCTGAGGGAATCACATCAGTCGGATCTTACCACATGATATAAGGTGCATGTGTATGTATGTATGTATGGTAGCCACCATCCCCTCTAGCCCTTGGCTTGGATGCAGCTCCACTTAATAGCAAGATCAAATTGGGCCACCGATCTGAATTCGCACTATCGCTGTATGAAGGGCCAAAAACGGAGGGGTGGACCCGTAAGCAGAGACACTTACACGAAATCCACGGAAAATTAAGAATCTCCTTCCAACGATATGATCCAACAAATCGAATAACACAATTCGCAATACTCATTAAGCTTTCTACAGGATGGCTTGTTAAGAAGGGCGCGTCACTCTCCCTGAAACTGTTGGAGTAGAACTTGCAGCACCACACTCGAATCGGTAGGATAAGAAATGATACTGTTTGTTCCCTCCTAGACTCAGGCAGTCAATCAAACCATCGTCCAGTTTCAGCTTGAATGATACCCTGGTGCTCCCTCCCAACCCAGTATTTATTATATTTATATAAATATAGATGTAATGTAATAATAATATGTTATATATGAATATATAGTAGAGCAAAATTTATATAAGGATATTTAGTTAAATTATGTAATAGTTGGAGTTCACGAGCTTATGATAACCATGTTAAACTAAATTAATTAACCTGCTGAAATAATAATATTAAGGCAGTAATAATAATATGCAGCTTCGTACCACTTTGTATCACTGATAGGTGACTGTATCTCTGGAATGTGAAGGTCATCTTGTTATTCATTGAGGTATAAATATCAATAAAGCATTCAATTGTATATAAAACCATAATATTATATTATTACGTATTTAATCATGACATATAGATATGTAACCTTCTGGAATGAAGAGCATTTATTAATTTTGATTATTATTTGATATAATGTAATAAAATAATTATACCGGCCGGATCACCAATCTGAAGAAATTAAAATTTTATTAATTATTTTATTACTTCTTCCATAATATTATATTTATGATATGCAATTAATAATGATGAACAGCTGTGTTCCTCTGAACCGCTCAAATAGTAGTTGATGATCGTGTACTGAAATGTTAAGGTCATATTACGCCATTTAATGGAAAATATAATGAAGGAATTAAAGGTTGAGTGGTCGAGAGAGTCGTCAACATTTCTATTAATGAAAATATGCTAGAGCTTGTAAAAACATGCATCATATAATAACACATACTAGTATCTACACATCTATATATACATCCATTGCTACTTTCGAGAAGGCCACCTGACGGTGCTAGATACAGCTGAAAATTGATCCCCATTCTTACTGCTGCTTCTACCAGAAGATGATCATCCTATAGCCGCAAGACCTCCTCTCCTAAACTGTATGGTACCTGAGAGAAATTTACCTTTCTGGCGTAATAAATGTAATGAAATATACAGAATTAGGCTATGAATAAACAATGCCTATAAGATAAAATATATAGTGAGGGTATATTGTAATATGAACTGAAAATTACATGTGTGCCGACTGCTGTTTTGTTGCAATTGTAGACAAACTTGCGCATCCATTATGAACCAGAAAATTTAGGCAATGTATGACCGCCATGAAAAAAAAAGAATTTTAAATTATTTGTAATACCTGACGACCTGGAAGACCTGAAAGATATGAGAATGGAAAATTATGATATGATGTACCGGTCGCACCCCCTCACTTCGCTATTGTCGGATTGACAACATTGCCCAGGCTACGCCAACCAGCGTCTCCATGTTTCAGCCGGCAGTCTTTTGTGATCATATGACTCGTGGAGGCGTGAGGTAGGAACTTGTGAGGACCAGAGGTCGGTCGCACCCTCCTGCCAAGTTGTCAACTCACCATTTGAAGCCCTGCCACATGATATAAGGTGCATGACCAGAAAACATGCTCGAAGTCATGATAACCGTTACCGCAGGCACACAATTCTTTAGAGATGCGCGTTTAAGGAACAATGGTTGTACATGAGCCTTGACATTACGCGGATAAAATCGTTCGTCGCTCGTAAATGTCGCCTTCCATAGCGCCCACCTTAGCCAGTGAGTCCGCCTTCTCATTACCCGGTATAGAGCAATGAGAAGGGACCCATGCTAAGGTGATATTGTGTGAGCTGTTGGATAAAGCACTCAGTGACGACCGTATTTCATGCAGGAAATACGTTAAGTGCTTCATCGGCCTCATTGAACGAATAGCCTCCAGAGAACTTAGGCTATCCGAAAATATGAAATAAGGGAACGTCCATTAATTACGTCACGCAAAAATTGACTTTTTACAGCCCCCTCCCCCCCCCCCTTTGTAACGTTTTTTGTATGGACCTTAAATTTTTTTTTGTATGGATCGTCACGTTTTCTCTAAGCTCTTTAGCTGGAGGCTTGGCTACGCGTTATACTTCTCCAGTGTTAATGATGTTCATATTGAAATTGTCGCAAAGGTCGTAAATTATACTGGAGCGGTGGTCGTCGTATAGCTCCCCAATT